>JAQIXT010000496.1:0-32848 GCA_034700445.1 Stenotaenia linearis
GTTGTATTTTTATAATTAAATATGAAATAGGATTTTAAGTAACAAATAATAATTGCTGTTGTACAATAATTTTTACAACATCTAGGATAAAAACGCCAAGATGACAACGATCGTTGAATTCCATCAATTCCCCATGCACTCCTCACTTGACAAAAGAACTTCCGTTTTAAAATGATAATGCATAAACCACTGGTATCTAGATAAACACAAAGAAAAAAAATGTAGAAAAAACAATTAATATAAAAGAAATTATATGTCATTAAAAAAATATTCTTTTGTATGTTGTAACGAATCACATTCCTGAGAAAAAAAATTTAATTGGAAGAAAACATTCATTGCGTTGCACTTTTAAAAATACACATATAAAAACACTTGTCTGCATCGCACACTTTTCCTTTTAATCCCAAATGAATGGCTATTATCGGGACAAATGCATCGGTAACCACGAGATATACATGCACAAATGTGAGCAGTTTGCACCTACACAAGGCAAGGATTAGGGGCTAAAACAAAAATTAACTTGAATAAATACGTTTGTTACACTTAAAAAGTGGTCGACTGACAGACATGTTATATCTCTGAGGATGGAAAATCTTGACATCAGTCGGGCTACTGACATCCTTGCTCACGTCATTCCGAATACCACGCCCAAATTTGTCGGTAGACTTCACCTTCTTGCTTGGACACCCAATAAATAATGTTCTCAAACACATCTAGTCTGAATGGATGATTTAAATAATCTGACATGGAAATTACCACGTTAAATTTTGTACCTACAAACGAAAATATTCACAGAAACCTCCTCGCAAATGAATCATTCTGTCGGTTCCGTCCCAGAAAATCCAGTTTTTCATTCCACAATCAACAGTAATACCAGTTGGAGACGCAAGACGATCAGAAACGATAACAATTCGTTTGGTACCATCCATCTAAGCAGCTTCGATTTTAGGGTCGTTGCCCGTATCCGTCTAATATAATCGCCAAATCGCAAAGAAGTGAATAAGTACATCAAATTCTTAATCAAATTATCTATTCTGCTCATACCCTTGGACAGGATTTGTCGCGATAGATGTAGGCACTTGTAAATATTCAGAAACAAGTGATCTTCTGTATCTCCCGTCCAACAACGAGACGTAAATAGTTCCACGAGGTACTTTTCCGGACAAATCCGTGTCAGTGAAGTACAGATTCCTATAAAACAATGCATGATTAGCTTCAAATAATTGATTAAAAGGGAAATATTTTACTTTGCGACCCAATCGACAGCAATTCCCATTGGATATTTAAGAATTGTCAAATTCAAGTCTTGTGCATGACCGGATATAAAACTGCCGTCTTTGCTTAGTACATAGGAACGTTTGAGTGTTAAATCGTTCGAATCGACCCAGTAAACCATGTCTAATAAAATAAATTGTAATTAAGTAATCGGAAATAAAATGTCTTTTAGTGATGTACTTTGGTGAGGCTCATAATCCAAAGATTGAATTCGTGTTTGACCATGAATCACTTCGGCTAATTCTCCACGCTGAATGTTGAATCGTAACAAATCGGGTCCGTTAGTGTACAACATAACTATGGCGCCTTTGGCTAAGCAACCGTCGCCGTGTCTGTCGAAACCCTGTTGACATCTGCAGCCATAAGTTCCATTTACATTGACGCACAGATGCGTGCAGTTGTTGGTATTTAAATGCAAACACTCGTTAATATCTAAGCAAATTATGCCCAATTAACAAAAGTTAATAAAAATCAAAACCAGTGAACTAGAATTTTACCTTCGCACGATTTTGTACTGGTTTCATTCACTTTGTAACCAGGACGACAATGGCACACGTATCCACCACTTTTAATGTTCGTGCACTCTTGCTGGCAACCTCCCCTTCCTGAAGCGCAACTTCCGGAATAAGCTAAATAAAAAATAGTTTAAAACACATGGAAAACATTAAATAATTTTAAATAAATTAACTTACAACATCCAATTTCGTCTGATCTGTCGGAACAGTCGTACCGATGATTGCAAACTTTTTCGTGAGGAATGCAGAATCCATTCGAGCATTTAAATTCGCCCGATTGGCAAGCTTTGGGAGTTTTTCGGCACAAAAGAACATTTTCGTCCGATCCATCGCCGCAGTCATCTGTGCCATCGCACAGTTGGTATTTTAGAATGCATTTGAGTCCGTTGTTACATCTGAAGCGATACACGTTGTCGCAAACTGACTTTTCTGTTGAGAAAAAGTAAAAGAAATAAATCTCCAGTGTTTCCACTTCAACTCAAACAACGTACTGCAATTGGCTTCGTCCGATCTGTCCCCGCAATCGTCTTCACCGTCACACACGTAGTCATTTTTAATGCATACAGTGTTGTTGCATTGAAAATAAGATGCGGTACAGAACCTTCCACTCGGAAATCGTGTGGTGCAATTCGTTTCGTCCGACGCATCTTTGCAGTCCTTTTCACCGTCGCACAAAAATTTCTTCGCAACGCAATGTCCGGACGTACATTTGAATTGGTCTTCTTTGCACTGATATTGACCGCAGTCGACTTCGTCGCTACCATCGCCACAGTCATCGTCTCCATCGCACCGCCAGCGACTCGACATACATTTGCGATTTGCACACTGGAATTCACTCTCCGAGCAGTCCCGATATTGGTTAGCTTGAAAATAATAGAAAGGCATTGAACGCAACTGATATAAATCGCACACTTCGACTTACAGCATGCACTGGCTTCTTCATCGGACCCATCGCCACAGTCGTCTTCGAAATCGCACATCCATCTCTTGGGAATGCATCGTTTGTTTTTACATTGAAAATCTCCTTTTTTGTTGCATTGTGGACATGCTGTTGGATCTGCTTCGTCCGAGTTGTCTCTGCAATCGTCCTTGCCATCGCAAAACAGCCAAGTTGGAATGCAACGGTAATTTCCTCTGGTTGGGCATTTGCGCCATCCTTGAGTACAATTTCTTGTTCCTATAAAGAGTTGCACATTCTTTTTTCAATTTGAACAAAATACGCACAAAGAAAAGGAAAATTACGGCAGATGTGCGCA
Source organism: Stenotaenia linearis (assembly GCA_034700445.1). Taxonomy (NCBI): domain Eukaryota; kingdom Metazoa; phylum Arthropoda; class Chilopoda; order Geophilomorpha; family Geophilidae; genus Stenotaenia; species Stenotaenia linearis. The sequence continues at coordinate 3,047 of JAQIXT010000496.1, forward strand.
GGTTCATCCGAGTCGTCGCCACAATCGTTGTCAAAATCACAGAACCACAATTTCGGTACGCATTTTCCATTATTACATTGAAATTCGTCGGGCGTACATTGTCGGTGATCTATAAAATCGTTAACTTTAAATAAATTGAAAAATACATTAGTAATTCGTATTCGTACGGCAAATGGCTGGATCTTCGTCCGAACCGTCAGGACAATCTTTCTCATCGTCGCAGTGCCACGCGAGTGGAATACACCGACCAGTCGATCGACATTTAAATTGTGTCGGTGGGCATTCAAAAGCTAAATTTAATCAGCATAAATATTTTAAAAAAATTAAAAATTGAGAGATTATAATCCTTACAGCAAGCAGACTCGTCGGAATTGTCTCCACAATCATCATGGCCGTCGCAAACTGCAGTTGGACTGGTGCAGTTTTCGTTGCGACATTGGAATTGCCCTGGACGACAATGTCTGGGAGCTGAAAAACAAAATAAATAAATAGATTAATAAATACCTAAATCATATCCAAACTTACGACACGATGTTGGTTCGTCAGCTCCGTCTTTGCAATCTTTGTCACCGTCGCATTTCCACAACAACGGCACGCATCTGTCGTCAGACCGACCGCATCTCATTTGTCCTTCGGTGCAGTTAGCGATGCAAGTCCTGTTGTCGTTGGCCAAATAAAACTGTTCAGGACAAATGCACGTGAAATTTTTCCCGCCTTGCGCAATTAAGCACAAATGCGAGCATCCGCCGTTGTTTTTCCCGCACGGATTTGGATCTTGAAGCAAACGAATCGAATTATAAATCAGGAAAGTTGTAATTTTTTGTATTTTGCTCACAAGGAAGTTGTCTGAGTGGATGATACACTTTGATCGCGTAAGGCCTGTGAGTGGTGTTTCGTAAGGTCACGCGATCTCTTCCAGTGTATTTTTGTGCTTTTTGAATTCCTTTCATATTCCAATCCGTCCAATACATATAATCATCAAAAACCGTTATTGAAAACACGTGAGGTACATTATTGAGAATCTCGTGTCGATTCTTGCCATCAAAATCGGCGCATCTGTTTCACAAACAAACATCACTAACTGTACAAATCAACTTCATAAAATATTCTTACTCTATATAATCAAGATGAGCATCGGCCCAGAAAATCTTATCGGAGAAATAGTCGATTGTCAACGCATTGGGCCATACGAGTTTGTGTTCATAGGTGACAATTTTCTTAAAGTTCGAACCATCCATTCCAAGTCTAGCTATGTAAGCGTGAAGACCCCAATCCGAATAAAACAAATAACCGCGACCTGGATGCACGACAATTCCTCTGGGATCTGAAATTCCTCTGAAAATCAACGTTTTCCTATTGGTGCCGTTTAATTCCGCAACGTCCAAGTGTTTACTGTGGCGATCCAACCAATACAATTTTCTAAAAAATCAAATAATTTTATTTTTCAGTAAAAATAGCGAGATTTAAGTTTAATTCCCACTTACCTGCCGATCCAATCGACGACGAGTCCTTCTAAACCATGAGTATCGTGTTGGACGATCGTTTCCAAGCCAGTTCCGTTTATGAAAAGTCTCTGAATTACTTTGGCAGCAACGTCACAAATGTACATTCTTTGTTCCAAGTAATCGTAGTCCAAAGCCACGACATTCCGTAATTCCATTCTGATTAAATTGTACTGTCTGCCATCGGTTGATAAGTTTCTCAAGTAATAGCGGTTGCTAAAAATGAGCCAAGGTTCGATATCTACAAAAATAAATTGAAGTATAGTTTAAATTTGATATTATTTCATTTTATTTTATTTCTTACTGTCTCGTCTTTTGCACGTCCTTTCATTAGGAGCGCGATCGTAAAAAGTGTCATTACACTTGCACAAAAACGATCCGGGGGTGTTGACGCAGTACTGACTACAAACTTGTGGAGATGTAATACATTCGTTCACGTCTGTGAAGAATGAGAAAATTGTTTTATTCCAAAATTTGTTATTATTGGCAGTATTTACCTTTGCACGCTTTTTTATCCGACATGAGTTCGTAGCCTGCATTGCACTGGCATTTGAACCCAATTGGCAAGTCTATACACTGGTGTTCGCATTGGTTAAGTTCCACTTTCGCACATTCGTTGCGATCTGCAAAATAAATGTATAAATTGAAACTGTTTTTACTCAACTAGCATTAATTCCGATTTTATTCAAAACTCCTGCTCGAAAATTTTCGTGCAGTGCTAAAAAAAAGTTTCATACTTTCCCGCACGACGTTTCTTGAGCGTGCTTTCCCGCACTGCTTTTCATGCGCGTGCTTTCCTGCACGGCTTTTCATACACGTGTTAGCAAATTTTATCCACGTGCTAAAAAAAATTCCACGCTCGTGCACTTTTTACGTGCACGTGCTGAAAACTTTTAATGCATACGCTAGAAAATTTTAATATTTATGCTTTCCCCGCACGACTTTCTACGTGGTTGCTTTCCCGCAAGCCTTTAAAAATCGAAGCGCGCGCTGGAGTAACTTTCATTCACGTATATTGCCTTTTTGCATGTCTGACGATCCCGTAATAGATTTTAACGTCAGCTTTTCTCGCACAAGCCTTTTTATGCGCGTTCCTTTAGTACCAGAGCCTTTTCATGTCGTTTCGTACACTTTTTAAATGACTGCTATGCACTAAACCTGTATGCAAATGGATTGCGCGCAGTTACATTCAACCAAACTTACTGCAAGAGGGAGATTCATCAGATCCATCTGGACAATCTGGTTGTTTATTACACACTAATTTAGCATCGATGCATTTATTGCCAGTCTTGCATTCGTATTCATTAGGTTTACAAGTGTCGTTTTTGGAAGCTTTGAAATTAAAATAGACAATTTCATTAGAAAACAGCAACATGAAATTAAGAAAACATTCTTACTGCAATTAACTTCGTCGCTCCTATCTCCACAATCATCCTCACCATCGCAACGGTAGGAATTCCGGATACATTTTGTGTTTCCACATTCAAATTCGTCGGCTGAACAGTTAGGATATTCTGAACAGACAAAAAATTTAATCAAAAAGGAGAGAAAGAAAGAAAAAACAGAAAAACTTACGGCACGTTTTTGGTTCGTCTGATCCATCGCCGCAATCATTATCATGATCGCAATACCACACTGTATTGATGCACCTACTATTGGCGCATTTAAACTGGTCACTTTCACAGGGCTCCGGTGCAGGGCAGCTGAGTGCAGTAGTGTTCTCGTCCGACCCATCAACGCAATCTGGATCGCCGTCACACACCCATTTACGAGGAATGCACAACGCTCGTCCCCATTGACGGTTATTTGCACAAGTAAATTCAGTTGCATTGTCACATTTTCGATTATCTAAAGCCATCGTACGTTTTTATCGTTTGCAAAAATTTGTTAGAAACGCGACTACTTACTGCATTGGTGACGGTCATCTTCGTCGGAATTATCTCGACAGTCATTTTCCCCGTCACACACGTAAATTCTTGGTATACAATTGCCGTTATCGCACGTGAATAAATCCCCAACACAAGTGCGCTGTTCGCTGTTGCAGTAATCGGGAGGTTCGTCGCTGCCGTCTCCGCAGTCGTCGTCTCCATCGCAATGCCATGTCGCTGGAATGCAGCGATGACTTGGGCAACTATTTGATGAAGTTTAAAAATTAAATCAACACATTACAACACGTCATTGCTTTTTTTACCGGAATGAATTAGGAGGGCAAGTTCTTTGCGAGCACAATGACGGAATTTCATCGGAATTGTCGCCGCAGTCGTTATCGCCATCGCACAGCCAGTAGGGTTCGACACAAACATTCGTTTTCTCACATTTGAAGTTGTTCGCGGGACAATTGCGAGTTTTGTTTTTGCATATGTCCATGCTCTCGTCTGAAGTTTCGTTATCTTTGCAATCGTTTATGCCATTACACAATTGCGCAGTAGGAATGCAGCGTTTATTTTTACACGTGAATTCCCCTTCGGCACAGAGTGGGTAAGCTGGCAATTAAAGCGAGAATGAATCACAATTCTAATGTTCTACGATATTCAGCTACTCACTGCAGTCTAATTCGTCCGTGCCGTCTCCACAATCGTCTTCGTGATCGCACTTCCAACTTTTAGAAATACAACGTCCATTCCCACAACGATATTCGGTCGTAGAACACGTATGAACGGCTGAAAAGTCATATTCAATTCATTTTAACTATTTTAATTACGGTACCAAATCAACTTACAACAAAAGTCAGCCAACTCGTCAGTTCCATCGCCACAGTCGTCTTCATTATCGCAAACCATCGCTCGCGCAATACATTTGCCATTTCCGCAAGCAAATTTATTTCCATCGCAAGTTGAATTGTTAGCTGAGATTTAAGTAACATACAACTAAATCTATTGGACAATTCTTTAAAAGACTTCTGTACTTACGAACACACATTTTTCCCTCGTTGACTACTTTGTAAGTTACATTACACAAACACTCGACCATACCGTTCCCCGTCGGATGGCATGATTGCTCGCAACCACCGTTATTAAGATTGCAAGGATTCACTTTACAAGTTTGTCTCATCTTAGAATAGATGTGCACGTCCCGCGGAGATTCGTCTAATCGTTTTACCATTTCCACCATTCCTGCACCCGTGTGTTTTTCGGCTCTGTAAACTCCACCTGCCGAATTCATCATAATTAATAAATGCAATTGACGACGATAATAAACCTAAACTCACGTAATTGCAAGTCGGTCCAATAAATGAACTTATCATCTACAGTTATCGAGAATGGATAAATCGTCGCAGTGATGATAACTTCCCGCTGAGTGCCATTTAAGTTCGACCGCTCGATTTTCTCTCTTACTGCATCAGTCCAGTACAACTTCTTGTCATCGTAATCGATTGCCAAACCACTCGGCTGAGTCAGATTCGTTTCAATAACGGCAATTTTGTTGCTTCCAGCCATCGTTACTCGATAAATTTTTCCCGCATTTCCAAAGCGACCCCAGTCCGTGTAATACATCATCCTTCAAAACGTGAAGGAGTTCAATGTCAATTTTTAAACTTAATTTAAATATTAATTTCTTACCCATTGCATGGATCCAACACTATGGCTCTGGGTCGCTCAACCCTGGTTATCATCACTCTTTGGCTGCCATCTTCGTTCATTGCGAAAATACTTTGATTCGCAGAGTCGGTCCAATAAATTTTCTTCGACGTCCAGTCGAACGCAATTCCTTCCGGAATAATTCCCACTGCAAACGATTTAAAATGGTGTAAGTTTTCAAATTTAATTTACTCTTTAATCAGTTATACTTACACTGATCTACAATGGGGACTGGTACTCCCGAGCCGTCCATATTCAAATACGCTATTCTGCTGTCCGGACGAATTTCTAACGATATGAGCATTAAAAATGTAAAATTAATAAAAGATGAAAACTAATTTAAATTTCATCAAACTCACGGGAATAATAGAGCCGGTTATGAGAATAATCAAAATCAATTCCAACCAAATTGGTGAAGTTCGATTTCGGTTGAAATGGAACTCCCGGAGCTTTGGGATCAAGATGTAAACTTCTAATTTCAGTTCGTGTGACGTACACAAGATACTCATTGGTCGCTACAAAGCAAAATTAATTGAAATTCCTATTAAAACTAATTACAATCGTTTAATACGCACTGTCACAACTGAGTTTGTCTTTTGACAAGATCCCAGACGCACATCCACAAGTATAACCAGGTGCGTTATCTTCGGGGTACGCAAAGCAGAGTTGCGGGCACTTGTTTTGTGACAACGAACAAGGTGAAGCTAAAGAAAACAAAGTCTAGATCATTGCGAAATTGACAGAGAAAGAAAACTAACAGTATTTGGGTTGAATCGTTATGTCCATCACTGCGATATCCCTCAGGTTTTCCATGTCCGCTTTAACTCTTTCAGTTTTCGAAGAATTTGAATGAACTCGTAAACGATACAACATTCTCATATTTTTGTCGGCCCAATAAACGTATGATGAGTACATAGCCACTCCTATTGGATACGGGAGATTTCCTTTCACCGATTCCCTTCTACCTCCGGTGAAGGCAACTCTTTGAATTGCATCTTCTTGCGAATCGACCCAATACAAATCGTGGGTCTGTATATCGACGACTAAATCGCGTGGGCTGAAAATGCCGGTACTCACGATGGGGGTTCTGTTAGTTGCATCTAACAGCGCTTTTTCTATTTTTGGGTATTGTCCATAATCGATCCAGTACAGATATCTTTTGATTGGATTGACCACAATCTCTCTCGGTTGATCGGAACTCGTCTTAAACAACACCAGACGGTTTTTACCGTCTAAACGGCACACTTCGATGTAAGTTTCTTGCGGAAACACGTTGGTAAAGTACATATTTCCTAAAAAATCATTTAATAATTCAACGCCGATTCTCTCTATTTTAAAAATCTATTTCTTCAATCACCTGCCACCCAATCGATTGCCAAGCCGCGAATTCCGTTGCTTCCAATACCGTCCTTGATGATCCCTTCTCTTTGCGAACCATCAGGCTTCGATCGGAATATTCCGTTCCAAAAACCGCGATTGAAGTCGACCCAATATATGAAATTTTTCTCCACGTGTACGTCAATGTGTAAAATGTTGTGTCCTGAGTGTTGAATTCATTAAAAAATAATAAATTTTAAAAAATTACCAAATTTACCGAGTCCTGCTATAGGTAACATCGCTTCTGAATGATCATCCAAGCTGAATCCCCGAATCATGTCGAGCTGAGCGACGACAATAAACGATGAATACGAACTGCACGATGTGCCATCTTTGTCCATTTTGAAACCAACTGAACAAGCACAGCTGCGCTCGTTGTTTCCGGCTGGAATGCAAATGTGTTGACATCCACCGTTGTTTCGATGACACGGATGGTCACTCGAATCTATGAATTGCAATTTTAATCAATTAGTATATCGTTTCTTTTGAAATTTTATTTATTTACCAGGTTGAGGCATGATGATGTGCAGACTCTTCAGTCCAGGTTCATTTGACTTACGAATTGTCTGTTGTTTGTTACCAGCTGTGAGATTTAAGAATGTTATTTTTTCGTGAATTCCATCCAAAATGAATAGCATTTCGTTGTAATATGCTAAAGCACGAGGTTGGGCGATGTCGTCATTTTCGTCTAATAACGTTTTCCGATTTTTTCCGTCGTAATCAGATGTTTCCACCTTCAAAATTTCAATAATTCAGTTCTGATCCACTGCAATCATAAGTTCACGCTTACTTTTCCATCAGAACTCATACTCCAAAACAGTCTCTTGTTCTTTAAATCTGCAGTTATAAATTCTGGATGTACAATTCCTTGTTGGGCAAGAATTTTCGCATTTTTCCCATCCATGTCAGCTCTTGCAACTTTGGCAGGGACTCCTGGACCGCCCTCGTCCAACCAGAAGAGCTTCCTGTGATTCAATCATTAAGAATCTAACCAAAACACCAAAATTCAAATTAACAAACCCTTCAATTGGATCCAGACAAATGGATTTTGGTTTGGCGACAGCAGTTTCGGTTCCATCATTGCTTAATATAATTCTTCTTTGACGAATATCGCCATCGACCTACAATCGTCACTGTTTAAATCCAAGAACTAACAACATTTCGGCATGTCTTACCTTCACAACTTCGATATTCGACGCCTTTTTATTTCCCAAATACAAATTCCTACCAACCCAATCGAACGCGAGTGTATTTGGAGATCCGATTGTGCTGTTGGTTAAAAAGCGCGTTTGGTTCCCACCTTGTAAACTCACTTTGTAGATTCCTCCGTGATGTGCACTAAGGAACTAATAACACACCACTTGTCAGTCGTCTTTTACAATTTTGGAAATGTAATCTTACAGTTTCTTTTTCGTCCTCGGCTTCAATCCAATACAAAATTCCACTTTGTCTGTCATAATCAAAATCACTTCCCATTTCAACGCCCACAATTGGAGTTAAGTAACCGGGACTTGTGTCCCCAGGCATTAAAGACATGTCAACAATTTGCGAAGCTTTCATAACCATCAGGAAAGGATCTTCGGCTAAGAATTTAGAAGGTTTGTTTTAAAAACCAATTAAAATAGAAGGAAAGTAGTTTATTCTTTTACCTGGAACACATTTCAATGTGTTTTTATTTAAAGTGAAGCCAGCGGGGCATTTGCAAGCGTATCCTGTTGCACTTACGGGTGAAAGTAAACATAAATGACTGCAGCTGGAATTGGCACAGTGATTTATTGCTGTAAAAGTACAAATAAAATGTTATTTATTACGCGAAACAGAAATTTAAAAAGTACAAATTACCTTTTGGTTGTAAAACTGGATGAAATACATGAAGACCTAATGGTTGGCTGACTAAATGAGTGACCACAGTTTGATTGTCCCCTCTGAATTTGTGACAGGAGACAACTCGATTCAATTGACGATCAGTCCAGTACAACGTGTCCTCAAAAATAGTCAGTGAGTGTGGATGTAAGAGATACTGCAAAAGCAATTCAAGCATTTATAATTTCTTAAAACTAATCAATTCAAAAAGAATTACGTGATTTTTTGCGAGAACTTGTTGTCTTCCTGTTCCGTCGTAATTACAGAAATCGATGTAATCTAATTTACTGTCGGCGAAATAAACTCTCTTATTGACAACATCCAAAGTCAATCCATTGGGCCAATAGATTTTAGTGTTAATAACAGCTTGACGACCTGAACCGTCCAACCCAACACGTTCAATTCGGGGATAGTCGCCCCAATCGGACCAAAACACAAACCGCGCCCTGAAAATTCAAGCAAAAATACTTAAAACTAAACATCAAAACAAAATACAAATATAAAAATTACTTGTCTGTTGGATCTACAGAAATTCCTCTCGGTTGCGAGATGTTTCCACTGATCAACACGACTCGGTGAGCCCCATCCAAAGTAGCCACTTCCAACGTCGTCAATTTCGAATCAACCCAATACAAATTACGTGCGACCCAATCTACAGCAAGTCCTTCGACCAGATCCAACCCACTATCAATGACCGTCTCTGCTTCTTCCCCACGCTTGATCCTGAATATTTTTTTCAGTTTCATATCCGACCAATAAATAACACCATTGTGCATATCCGATGCAGTGGCCACTACATTCTCCACTAACACCGGAATCCTTTCTATAGACTTAGTATTTAAATCAGTTGTCAAAATGGACCGACGATTCGAAATTACTAAATAAGCAGACGATTGATCTAAAAGAAAAATTTTTTTTTCTAAATTAACAAAATTTCGATTTTTGCATATTTTAAAATTTAAATTTACTTATGGCTTTGCAAGTATGTTTATCGAATTCCAGCACATATCCCGTAGCGCATACACATTTGAAACTCCCTTTAGTGTCAATACACTTCTGACTGCAAGCACCCGGAGGGGTGCATTCATCAATATCTTTAAAAATAAATAATCAAACCAAACGTTTAAAATTAAAATTTCGTGTTTGTTAATATTTACCTATGCAAGTCTTTGAATCGTTCAGTTTCTGACCGGGAGGGCAAAGACACACAGCGCCTAACGGTGTTTGTTGGCATTGGTGAGTGCAACTTGCGTTAAAGCTGCGACAATCTCCGAGTCCGCAACCGACCCCCTCGTCGGCGCCGTTCGGGCAATCGGCTTTCGTGTCGCACACACGACCGATGGGAATGCACTTTTCTGAAACTCCAGGACATTCCCAGAGGTCGGACGCGCATCGGAATTTCGGTTTGACGCAAGCGTGTTTTTCACTTTCGTCCGAATTATCTCCGCAATCGTCGTGATCGTCGCAAATCCACGAGCTCGTGATGCAGCGTCCGTTGTCGCATCTCCAGAAGTTTTGCGGACAAGCGCCTTGACCTTGTAAAGGGAATCAAACAATTCGAACTCGAGATCGCAAATAAATTGACCGTTATTTTCTTACTGCAGGATGGTGGTTCGTCGCTCTTATCACTGCAATCAGCATTTCCATCGCAGTACCATGATTTTGGAATGCATAAGCGCGAAACCTCGCATTGGAACATCCTGTCAGGATCGCAAGTCGAACCTCGAGGACTCGTGGATGCTAAATAAAGTTTTTCTTTTTTCTTTTTCTTTTTTTTTAAAGTTAAAAAATGACTTACGACACGATTTCTCGTCCGATCCATCCTCGCAATCTGAAATTCCGTCGCAACGATATGATTCGTGCACGCACTGCTTTTGATTCAAACAACTGAATTGATGTTCGTTGCATTTTGTTGGCGGACAATCTTCTTCGTCCTTGTTATCGAAGCAGTCATTGTCCCCATCGCAGACCCAAGTTTGAGGTATGCAGTGTCCAGAGCGAGGACAGGTGAATTGATAGGTTGCGCACGTTTTTTCCTCTTAATAATATTAAAAATACAAAACGGTTTCGAATTAACGAATCGACTTAAGATTTGTTTATTTCTTACTGCAAGATTCGCCTTCGTCGGATCCATCACCACAATCATTTTCAGAGTCACATTTCCACGTTTGGGGGATGCATCGAGCATTGTCACATTGGAATTTAGTGGAATCGCAAGTAACATTGGCTTTAAAAAAAAAAAAAAAATCAACAACACTTACATTTGCCAAACAAACAGAAGTTTAAAGACTAACCACAACCAATTTCATCCGAGAAATCCCCACAGTCGTTATCAGAATCGCATTTAAAGTTGACTGGAATGCAACGACCAGAGTGACATTGAAATTCTTCGGCAGTACACGACGCCTCTACACGATACAATTTGCATACGTATAATTTGCATACATTTAATTTCAGATATCGACTGATGATTATTCCTTACTTGTGCAATTCTGTTGTTCGTCCGAATTATCCAAACAATCATCATCCCCATCGCAAAGCCACGTTTTAGGAATGCAACGTTGATTTTTACACGTAAAATCCCAAACATTTGGACAGGCTTCCAAAGGTGGTTCTGATGACGGATCAGCGATGCAAGTTTTCCCATTCGGAGACAATCTTTCCCCGTAAGGACACCCGCAACGGACTTCCAGATTAGACGTAACGTTGTTCGGTACGGCAAAACAAAACTTTTGGCAACCACCGTTACCGTATTGACATGGATGAGTACCTTAGCAAACAAACATTAAACTTCAATTCCATCCATAGAAAAACAAAGTTCTTACTGTTTATAAACTGTAATTTATAACTGAACACTTTAACACCGTAAAGACGATTTGTTTCCTCAACTTGAGCCACGACCCTCTCTTGCTCGCCCGTCAATTTGTGTAATTTTAAAACAGCGTCTTGTCTCCAATCGGATATAAACAAATAATCTAACAATTAACAGCAAACATTAAATTAAAATTAAAATCTGACTTCAACGAGAGAAACTAATTACCTCCGTAAACAACGAGCGAAAATGGATGTCGGATCAATCTACTATTGATCGTTTTGATATCGGACCCATCTAATCGTGAATGTTGAATGTGATCCAGCAGAGCGTCACACCAATAAAGGCGATCGGCGTCGTAATCAATCGCCAACCCGTTAGGCCAACCGAGAGATAATCCACGAAACACCGTCACGTTGGTGCCATCCAAAAGCGCTCGACTGATATTTGCTGGACGATCCCATTCAGAGAAGAACAGAAATCTAAAGATGAATGAATTTCAATAAAATTTCATCAAAAAAATTTTTCTTCTTATACCCTCTATTTGGATGTACGACTAAACCTCTCGGTCGTCTGAGATTTTTAATAAGCGTTCTCCTGTACGTCAAATTCCTCGTTTGCAACACGTTTAACGTTCCCTTCCGACTGTCGATGTAGTATAAATTTTGCGCAATCCAATCCAGTGCAAGTCCTTCGACGCCCTCGTTCTGCGACGCCAAAACGTTTTCTTTTCCAGTGCCGTCGGTGCGAACTCGGTAGATGACGTCAAGAATCACGTCGGAGTAATAGACGTACTTTTGACGCGCGTCGAAATCGAGTCCCACGAATCGCGCCGCTCGACTCACGACCGGCACAAACGCTTCCGTTAATTGATGCCGATCGGTCGAATTAAGAACGATTCCACGGATGAATTTTTGTTGCGAATAGATTAAAAACTCCTCAATTCCTGCAAATCGTTATTAAGTCACACAAAACATCAAAATTGTGAATGACAAAGGGATGTACTTACGTGTGCAACTCTGCTGATTGCTCTCCAGCCTGAAACCAATGGAGCAAATGCACCGAAATCCGAGTCCGGTGTCTTCAGCATTTCTAGTGACCAAACACATGTGTTCGCACTGCCCGTTCATTGGACTGCATGGATTGTCAGCAAACGGTTGACGCATGGGATGAAACACACGAATCGCTCTTGGATCTTGCGTCACATTCCGATCCCTAAAAATCACTTCGACCGACGAGGAACCACCAAACTTATCAACTCTCACGACTCCCTGTCTCGTATTATCCGTCCAAAACACCTGATTCTCGAAAATCGTCAGTTTATTTGCAGAAGGAATGTTGGTGCTGCCGCGAACCACTTGCGCTCTATTAAAAACATCCAAATTTAATTACGTAAACATTAAATTTTTCTCAAACTCAACCTTTTTTGTCCAGTGTAATCAACCGTCTCTATATAATCCAAGAGTGAATCGCACCAATAAACTCTACTATTTACATAATCAACCGTAATCCCCGACGCTTTGTACACCGCATCTTTAACCAGCAGCCTCAGTTTCGTCCCATCCATATTCACTCGCAAAACCCGGTCTCCGTCAGCAACAAACATGTAACTAAGCAAACCAAATTCAAAACCAAACTTTCAATTAACCCTTTAACTCTTTTCCTCACCCTTGAGTGGGATCAACGCAAAGATCATTAGGTGACGTCAAATTCGCTCCCAACACAACAGTCCTCCACAATCCGTTAAGTTCCGATACGGTGATCATTTGTCCAACCGAGTCACAAACGTACAACTTTTTACCGATCCAATCGACAGCTATCGCGGTCGGTGTCCAAGGACCCGATAAGATATCGTCCTGAGGTCTGCTCGATTTCACCGTATCGAGTTGGAGCGAGTAGACCTTATGGGAATCCAGATCCGACCAAAACATTATGGAAGACTCGTAGAGAAAATCGAGGCCTCCAATGTTGGTGCCATTGACTACAATTTCCTTGTTCCGCCCGTCACGGTCTATTCGCCATATTTTGTTGTAGTGAGCGAAGTAAATCCGCATCAAATAGTCTGTTAGAACAATAAGAATTAAAATATTTCCTGAAATTTCTGTCGAATAACAAAAAAGAAGACTACGTACTAACTCTGGCTTCGCAGACGTTGTCGTAACGCATAGTGTAACCGGGTTTACACGAACAAGTATAACTTCCAGGTGTATTTACACACTCTTGGTCGCAGAAACTCCATTCGTTACATTCATTTCGATCTGAAATAACAAATTACGTAACAAACTCCAAGTTCAAAACCCACAAAACTAACCGATGCATTTTCTTAGATTCGAAGGATCGACAATACTTCCATTAAAACACGTACAAATTCCCCCATCCAACGATGATCTGCAGCTTTGTTCGCAGCCCAATTGCGGACACGCCTTTTTAGCTAATAATATTATAATCATTAATTAATAAATTTATTATCGCAATTTATATCCATAAACGTACAGCATGTAGGCATATCTTCGTCGGCGCCATTTCTACAATCAGACACATCGTCGCACACTTTACTCCTGTCTATACATTTCGACTCGTCTTTGCATAGAAATTCATTGGCAGGACACGACGCAGCAGCTAAGACATCAAGATAATAACCATCAATCTATTTAAATCATAAACAACAATTTAAATAACAAGAACATACTGCAATTAGATTCATCCGAATTATCGTCGCAATCTGCATGTCCATCGCACCGCCATCTAACCGGAATGCAGATTGCATTTTCGCAACGAAACTGGCCTTCGTGACAGGAAGGAAAATCTGGAACAAGAAAAAAATCCGAATTAACTACCATTGACGTTAGAAAAAAAAATTTAAAAAAAAATTACTGCATCCTTGTTCGTCCGAGCGATCGGCACAGTCATTGACATGATCGCACTTTTTGCTTTCATTTATGCATGCTTTTCCATCACCGCACCTGAATTGATCCAACCGGCAGGGGACATTATCTATTCATAAAAAATTAATGCATTACAAAATATTCTAATTTTTTTCCCCCCATTTCGTTCTTACTGCATCCATCTTCGTCCGATTGGTCGCGACAATTGAAATATCCGTCACATTTCTGTGCTACCGGTATGCACAAATTGCTCTTGCATTTAAAATCCGATATACCGCATGGCCGATAAGCTCCAGAAAGAAAAAAAATACAAAATTAGTCTACAAGTTTATCTCGAAATCGCGTCATCAACACTGACAAAAAGACATTAAATTGCGTCAACTTTTTTTTGCTGACTTTCTCAATTGATAAGATCTCCAATCTGTGGGAAAAGTCACTCATGATTCAGCATCTTCTTTAAAATATTGTGACATTTATTCTTTCCATTGAACTTAAAATTCAAGCGAGCATTCCTTTTATAAATTTTATTGCAATTTCATCATTCCTGTGATGCGAGCAATTGCAATAAATAAAGAGACAGCAAAAACAGAGCAATTTCTTTCATTCAATTGAGGCTTGTCACTTCATATTAAATTAAATTGTTAAACTGTGTGTACTTCCTGAAATTTCGAGTACACTTTAGTTTGGAAGTTACACAACGAGTTAAAACACACGATTACACAATAAATTTAACTAATTAACCCCAATTTTTTTAACTACTGCAAAATCCTTGTAAGCAATTTTAATATTCACCTCAAAACTCAAAAACATTTTTTTATAACATAAAAATTTTTTTGAACTAAATTAAAATGCAATTAACCTTGACCGGATATTACTACTTTTCCTTTAAAACTTTTTTTTATCTTAACGATGTCGATAGAGAGATTTATCGATGTCAAGATTTACTCACAACAGCTTTCCTCGTCTGATCCGTCAACGCAATCGATGGTTTTATCGCACTGGTAGTGTTGTGGTATGCAATATGTCTGGTTGAAAACATATTGTTTACATGCTACCTGAGTTGGAGGACACGCTGGAGGCGCTGGGAAATAAAAAAGAGGAAAATCAAATCAAATTACGCAAATAAAATGAAGGTTATTAAAATTAACTTACCACAACTTTGGTACTCGTCTTCACCGGTTGCGCAATCACTATGGTAATCACAGACCCATTTATTAGGAATGCACTGTCCATCTTTGCATGGAAAATGGTCGTTTGGACAGGTTGAACTTACTGAAACATTTAAAGAGAAAGAACTAATTAGTTTGTTAAGTGGAATTAAATATTCACAACCTGCTGAAATGACCTTAAAAATGCATTTATTTATTTATAATTATAATCGTTGGTAAATGTAATAACGTTTTCAAGCTTTAACCCACAAAATAATGATATAATTTTTCTAAAAATGAGAAACAGGGAATGTAATTAGTCTCCTTTTCCTGCATTGTAAAGTGAAACAAGACGAAACTATCCCCACTCACCTTTAACTAATTCATTTTCTACCTTAAACATTTCCTGACTCCATAAACATTTCCATATTTCTGTAATCCAGTCACATATTTTAATATAAATAGCGTAATTTCATCATCAGACAGCACTAGTCACCCACAAAAACGCTCGGAAATCGTACAAAGGCCCCACGGTTCAAAAGTCAACCACCTGACATAGTGTGAGAACAAGAGCACAAGGAAGTCAATATTTCATCTTCCGTTTCGTTTCTTGTGAATTCCGCGATGAATAATTTAAAAATGTTAAAAAAAACTGTCACTATTTGCAGAAACAACGTCGCTCCTAATAAACGCTATCGTTACAAGTGTGAGAAAGTTCGTACAAGGTAAATTCGAGACGAATACAATGGAGGAAATGGCAGTCAATAAAGTTTTATGGTAACCTTGGTTTAAAGAAGACAATGGAAATTACCCATACTCACTACAACAAAGTTTGCTGCTCGTAATTTATCGTAAAAACCTCAGCAATAAATACCACGCGTGAATTGTTTGCCTGGCAGTAAAAAGTTTATTTAATAAGAAAAAGTTGTAAAAATGCCTTTTTTATGTAGTTTATTAGATTAACCAATGCGAGTAATGTGTTATAGAAGTTTAATTTAAGGCTTTCGGTGAAAACCGCTTTTGGAGAAAGAAAAAATCGTTCCGACTCACTGACATTGACTTGTAAATGTAGACAATCTTTAAAAAGTGATGAGGGTGGAAAAGAACTTCATTAAAATAGGACAAGGTATTCAACAAGCTAGGAAAGAAAGAAAACGTGTAATTAAAATCCTAAACTTTCTGTGGTTAGTCACACCTGAGTGAAATATTAGTGAATTTATATTGATTTTACATGGAAATTAAAGGGTTTGAGAATTTTGATTAAAATTAACTCAAATTGGCGAAACGCTCCAGGGTGCTTCATTAATCATGAATGATTGCTTGGTAAAGGTAATCTCTTTGGCTTGGTAAACGTGGAAGCTTTGTTTTGGTTGATATTGGGGTAAATGGATAAGTGTGGGGAAAGTTGGAAGGTTTTGTTAGGAAAATTGTTTCCTTTCCAACTGGAAATGTGCAGTGAAGGCGAGGGAAAGCAAAAAACAGAGAGACAAATGGCAATGATCACAGCGCGTGAGCAACAGATGGTCACGAATCAAATCCTAATAGAATTTTCAATTCCACGTTCCAGCTTCAACTTTAAGAAAAAAAATCAAAACGTGCTGTACGTTTCTTGCTCGATGCGAATAAATGTTGTTTGTAAGTAATTGTAAGTAAATATCTACTTGAAATGATATGTTAAACATTTGTTCTTACTTTAAAAACTGCAGATTTGTTTGTGGCTTTTTGAGTCTTTTCAAGTCTTTTCTTGTGTAACTGCAAAATATGCAGTAAAACTTGAAAAAACTCGTAAAATCACAAGTTGATCGATAAGTTTTTATATTGTTGACTCCATTCTGCAGGTTTCTTGTATAAAAACTAAAGTATTTCGTCAAAAAGTGTCAAAAATTATCAATTTTTCTACAAACTGAAGATTTTTTACTCATTTCCATTGAATTAAATATGTAAATATATATTTACAAACCTGTAATCGAATTGCCCCTTTGTAACAGTGTGAAATTCAAATTTACTCACAATCCTCAGTATTAAATTGTAAATAGCTTAGTATTATCTTCCAGTGCCACATTTCATTCTTTCCTCTCCTTCATATCATTTTTTCAAATTGTTTCAACTCATTCATTCTAATTTTTTTCCTGATTTTTCACATTCATAAATTTCCTTTTTTTCCACTTTTTTTTTAAAGTTGGAGCCATTTGGCAAGGTGCCAAAGCAAATATATATTTTTTCTTTTTTTCCTTCTTCTCCTCGGGTTTATCCCTGCTGAGAGAAAAGGAATTTTACCTGTAATGGAACAGGCAAGGGGGCATTGGATATAGAAGCAGATGAGATCCCAATTCTCCCCGGAAGGGGAGTAAGAAAGAAATAAAAAAAAATAAAGTTTCACTGATCTGAATTTCAACCGTCATATGACGACGGAGGAGAGAAATCGAGCAGAAAAAAAATCCTAATCCGCCATTTCCAACCCTACTATACCGACAACTGCAATTCGTGTTCCTCATACATATTTCAAATAAAAAAAAGGAGAGAAAACTTTAGTTTTAGCGCTAAGCTGTTAGTCTGCTTTATGAAATAATTTTACAGCCGATGTTTTATGTTTTATTCGTAATGATGATTGACAGCGATAAAGGTTTTATTCAATTGCACGCTTATTAAAGGGCAGTGGCGATGTAAACTGTTAATTGCACTCTATTAGAGTAATTGAAGTTGTGTTTTGAGTGTTGGAAGATGTGTGTGACGTGAATGAGCAAGTGCAAAGTTTTGCACTTCATTAAGCGCAGGAATTTAATGCGGAGTTGGGAAATCTTAAGGAACTCGACTAAATAATTCGAAATTTAGCGAGTTTTTGTTTACCAAGTATTAAATGTGCAAAACGTGATGTAGTTTGGGTAATTTGGATTTGGTTTTTAGTCTTAGAGTTTGCAAATTAAATTCTACTCCGAAACTCGATCGATTAGAGAAGTTTTTTTTATTAAATTTTCTAAATTTCTTTTTATATTTTTTTTGTTTAAACGACAGATATTAGCGAAAATAGCTGCGATGCATTGAAAAATGCAAAATTAAATTACGATCAGAGAATCAACGAGACAATCAACAGCGTATCAATCTAACAAAAATTGATTTCCATTTTCTCTCATTGCGCATGCTCAGGAGTTTGATTTTGACTCAATTCTCAAAACACATTCCCCCCAAAAATAAAGGATTTAGTTTAACTAAATTCGAAATCTAATAACAAAACTTTATGTCACGTGATTAAATTTCGCTTACCGAGTATTCGGTCAAACTCAAACAAAAACATCACTAAATCCCATTACAAAAATCCATAAAAACGCTATAAAATTCAATTCAAATTACAAACAAATGGAAAATTGGTAAACACCCACTCGCACACATCACAGCACATAATCACAACTCCAATCCAATTACTACAATTGTAATTAACCGTGAAATTTTGCAGAAATTCTGTAAATATCTGTTGAATCTGCATAAACAAACTGGAAAACCACTCGATTCCGTATTCATACACAACAAAACAATCTTTAAAAGCCTATAAAAACTATTTGATGCTACATTTAACAAATTAAATCCTTAACTTTCCCTTTAAGATCCCTTGTTTACCCTATTTCGCTATTCAACTGCTTCGAGTAAAAAGCAAACTTTGTTATTAAATCATGGGATAAAATTATAAAATTCATAAGCCAGCAGCATGAACGCACTTCACTTTTAAAATTAATAAGTTGAAACATTTGATACGTAATTTATTATTCTCCGAGCTCCGGGTTTTGTTCTTGATTTTAAATTCAGTCTATGGGTTTTCTAGAAGAACATCAATCTAATCAAGCATGTGTTAAACCAAACCTACTGTCGCTATTTGTAACGATCCGACGTTGAGTGGAGCGTGTAACTTAATATCTACTATGCAAGACTAAAACCGCGAAAGAGGAAGAAAGAATTCCGAATTTTCTTTTCAATTCTGCGTGGAATTTTTACGAGATCTTGCGACTAATTTATCGTTTCCCATTTTCCCATCGCCCCTGGCATTAATTTCACGCCAAAATTAAAGCGAAACTGCCGTTTTTAACGCTGATTACGCTTATCTTTTATACAACAATTCAAGTTTACATCAGTGGGTTTTGTTTTTCACTAGATCTTTGACATCGTTATTTTTTTTTGTATTTTGTATTGTTGATATTTAATTGAAATTTTGGAGATGTTTTCGCAAAAATTTCATGAAATTTCACTTTTTTCAAAAATTTTTGTGAAAGTTTCACATATTTCACAGAAATTTTATAAAATTTGCAGAAATTTTGTTGACAATTTCAAAAAAAAATACAAAAATTTCATTAAACTTTTGCAAAACTCTCCAAATTCCATCAAACTATCAAATTCCAGAAATTTCACAAAATTTCATTATTTCATAAAATTTGCAAAATTATTAAAAATTTCAAAAAAAAATCCAAAAATCTCAAAAACCTTTTACACAATTCTTCAAATTCCACATGCCAATCAAATTCCATTACACCCTACCATTTTGTTGGCTAAGAATCAACGAGTTCAAGTTATGATTTGTCAACAAAAACTAGAAGACAGAAAAATGTCCACTGTATTGAACCGTTTTATTCTCACCCCACAATGAGATTGGGTCTCCAACTCAAGTGGATATGCTGAAAGCAAATGTTATACTTGACTACGTGATTTGGAGCTTTGAAATCCATCAAGTGGTAGTTGAACTTGCTTCCCATTCCACTCACGTGCTGCGGGGAAAAACCCCCCGCCGCCATATTGCAACCAGTTAACGCCCACATACCCCTTTGAGGCCCATTGTCAATTTCCCAAAGCTGTCATTACATCGGTTAATGAGAAAAATCCATTTGAGGTTGAAATTAACGCTTTTCTCACCAAACGAGACGATGACGTGAATTCTAAAAATCATTTTTACCCCTTCAAATCCAATTCATTCGGATTTCAAAACGAGGCAAGAAAAATTTGTATTCTGTATCTATTGAACTGGATTTATATTCGGGCGAATGTCATTTCGAGAAATCATTTGTCATGTTGAGGTCGAATTTGAGAAAATTGAGGAAGGAAAACGTATTCCGACAACGAAAATAACCTTCGCATCACAAAGTCGTGTGTTGGCACACAAACTGGTGAAATAACAACTTTCAGAATGCATAATTACCAAGCCTACAGTCAAATCAAGTTTAATAACAAGGACAAATGAAATATTCACGTTTTTTCCTTTTACCCCTTTCATGAGTTAAAGCCAGACTTGTCTCTGTGCAAGTCGAGTTTTCAATCTTCTTGACGTTAAGAGGGAGTTTTGTATAGGCTTTGCATAGGACACAGTCTTTTTAGCCATGGATTTTTGATGACTAGGTACTCGGCTCCCATTTGTCCGCAAGATGATGTTTTAATGAGTGCGTCATTTGCTTTTAGAGCGTTCCATTTATTAGCATTTTAGATGCCACAAGCTGCATTAAAAACTAAACTAAACTTCGTTTTTCTTCTGTTTAAAGCTTACGTCATTTTCAATAGCAATTGCAATACAATGTAAAATGACGTAATTAAGCATAAAACTGAAGGGAAACTAAGTTTAGTTTAATTTTGAATATAACTACTATTTTGGTTATAATTTTCTAAGATCTCTTGTTTCTACACATCTTGGGCTTAGTGATATCTCAGGAACTTTAGTCACATTTTATGTTTTAATGAGTGAATGTGCTCATTGACCGAATTATCTTCTTTTAATTATTTATACTTCTTCTGGCAATCTTAAGCAATACCCCTCCTAACCCCTTGAAAAAGTTTAAACGCAGTTTTTAGTTCGACGTCCTCGCATAAAAAAAGACATTTTTCTCTCTCCGCCCATAAAAAACGTGAAGTGTTGGCTGAAGGGGTTTTCCAACGGTCATTATGGAGGACAAAAGAATAATCAAGCGATAAGGGGGAAAATCAACACAACAGGTTGGATTTTTTCTTAAAGTCGACGATTTATCAATCGAATTCAATAAGATCTTATTGACGTAGCGAGTCGATAATAAGCAGGGGCAAGCATTGCTTCTTTCTTATGAGAATATGTAGGTTTGACCTGAGCTGAGGTCAGGGTGCTATATTTATAAAAGAAAGATTCCAATTGCTGACCCAGTTTCTTCTCAGGTGGATTATAAGTGGCCAACCCCGTTACCTGGATTGAATTTACCAAAAAGGTTTCAGAAAGGATTTTTTACCATGTGTGGGAACGGAAGAAGAATCCAAATCGATATGACTTGTTTGAATAATAAATAAAATGAAATAAATTATGAAAAAAATTTTCCTTTTTTTTTTCTTGTAAACAAGTATTTTTTTAAACTCAAACTTTCCCTTCCCGGAACTACATTTTCAAGGGTAGGGTCGCTTTTAAGGATCCCCTGGGGCAATTTTGCAGCACAAAAAGAAAATTCTTGATTTTCTTTTTGGTTAGGCCTATTTTTCTTAGATATTAAAGTGAAAACCATTCAAGAGTTAATAAAATGTGACTTGTAGAAATAAAACTCGTTCACAATTCACTAATTCTTAAATCTGGCTTCTCAAGAGACAGAAAAAACTTGACTGTTGGGTCTGGGAGGTTGGTGCAGTTCAATGACCTAAAGGGAACCAGATCAGCTTAGTACCAGGTACAGGTGAGTAATAAAACAAAATTTGCAAAACACAATTTCATTGATTAAAGGCCTACCGCTAATCCCACATCTTATCGCTTTATTTCTCTTCTTTTTCTCTCTTAAATCTGCATTATTCAGGCCAATATCAAGGATAAACAAAATATTAAAAAACCCATTATTTCGCGACGGTTTTCCTCTTAATTTCCAGAGCGTGAAGTGCAAGGACACCAGAGTCTAATTATCAATCAAAAACTAAATTGGCCACCAATCAGAACATTTTAAAAACATATTTGTATACATAGCACATAAATATTTATGTGTACACAACTGTAGCTTAGAATTCAAGGTTGCAGCAATTGAAATTCGGTGTAGAAATATATTAAAAAATTTCTTTTGACTGTGGCATCAGGATGTTTTTTATACTTTTATTCGATCTCGTGATGCTTTGTTATACAGTGCGGACAACAAATAGTTTTTATTTATTTGCTCCAAATACTTTCGGTTTTGGCTGGGAATCAAGTATAATTTTTTTATATAATAAAAGAAGACTCTCAACACAAATCTCAATCTGTCTAATTAAAGTCAAAGTTAGCCAAACCAGATTTTGTTTTGGATCATGTTCCAGATCGAGTTAGTGTTTCTTTTTCCTGTGGGGTCAGAAGGCTGTAATCTGACTTTTTATTTATTTACACTTTCACATTCCTGCACACCCCAAGGGAGTAATCCTAACCCTCCCACCCTCTATTAACCTTCGTGTTCAAACCCCTAACAGGTCATCTGGTTACTGATAACAAGAGCATCAATTTTCCACCCTTTTTTCTCTCCCCACTCTTTAGGCTTAACGAGACAATGGAATCGCATTTAAGGTCAATTTTTTCTACTTTTTTCAATTTTTTTCTGTTTTTATTCACTTTTTTACACCTGTTAAATCAAACTTAACAAATTACACGGTCGAGAGACATAAAAAAGTAAATTACAGTTAGGCTATTTTTTTTTCTTTCTTTCATACAATTAACCCGTCCCTTATTATCAATTTTGATCAGCAAACTTTTATAAGGAAGTTCACAAGGTCTCAGAACTGTAGATAGAACGCTTGTAATCTAAGACTCAGTATTTAGTCATTAACCGTTAACTACTGAAATCAGTTGAATAAATTTCACATTTTTTAAATTTTTCAAAATTTTTTTTCCAAAGTTTCGTCTGCTAGTTAACCCAAACAACTGAAAAACGCATTTCCAATCGAGGCATAACCAAAGTTGTATTCATTCCTGCTGTTTGGCCTTCCTGTCCACGTCACTAGCGTTCGGGTCATTTACAGGAGGGGCAGGGGAGATACAGCACCTCGTTACAGCGAAGCCCTGCACCGTTCTTCACAACTCGTCGGGGAAAAATCAATCGGAAACTTTTCCCAGAACCAAACTCGCGCGAAGAAAGACGATTAAACCGATCGTCGCGTTTCCGATCGACTTTGAACCCTTCCAGCACCAAAACTCGCTCGCCGGGCAAGGTGTTTTAACAGGTAGGTACTACCTGACACCAGCCTTAGGCTATGTCATGGCTGTTTTGTTGGGAGCAAAAGTTTTACGTTTCTTTCTCGGCTCCCAACGTCACATTTTCGAGCGTTTTCAACAGGTTTCTGCACTCGGTTTGTCTTGGACAGGTAACTCACCTGTCTGCCCTTGATAATTACCCGCTCGTCACACTGGCAAATTGTCATGCAAAATAAAAACGAGTTGGGCTCTGCTCGAAATTTCTGCCTACGTGGCTCGTAGTCGATTGATACCTACAGCTAATCCTTTGAATACCAAATCCGAGCTGATTGGGGGATTGTTGCGGGTAAAGTGGGGGGTTCGGGTTTGGAGAAGAGGAATAAATTGATCGATCGCGTTCTTACCTGTTGTCGTCGTGTCGGAGTTTGTTGGTGAGATGAAAAGCCACGGCAAAAAAATCCAAGTGAACAACATGGCAATTTGGTAGTCAATAGATGGCCAAAATTCGAAGTAGCATCCTTGAGCTCGCGCGACGTGCGTTCGCAGTGGGCGCCCCAGAGAGCTATGAACATGCACAAAACAAACGCCTTCCACTTGAGTTACAGCGCCGCACTTGGAGAAGGTGGTGAGGCTGCGAAATAATTCGATGATCAGGTTTCAAATTATCAAACGAGATGATTAATTTCTAAAAATAAAATTTTTTAGAAATTATTCATCATTTTTACCAAAAAAAATTTTTTTTTTTAATTTGATTTTTTCCTTTTTTTTGGTTAGAAATTTAATTTCCTGTCGGTTTATCTTACTATTTGATGAAGTAAGCTTGATTTAGTTACAAAATGTCAAAAAATGTATTAAATTTCTTTGTTTTTCTCTTCTTTCATTCCATTTCTCGCAGTAAAACTGCAATCTGAATGTTCTTCCTCTCATTTTTGCTTTGGCGTAAATCCAAATTGATGATAATTCTTCATATTTTACGAGCTGTATGAAAAATCGCGTCTTTTATTCGCGCAACTGCCAAAAATTCTCCCGTAAAAGCCTAAATAACCTCGACCTTCAAATCTAGTGAATGAAAAACCATTCATTTCATTCCATTCTGTCATCACGGTTCAGGAATGCTTTTGAAAATTTCATATTTGTCATCTTAGCGGAGTCTGGTTTCATCTGTTGCCATGGACACGGCACATCTGCTTTAGCACGTCCGCAATAAATTAAATACCACGAGGTCTGAATTTTGTTTTATTTCTAAAGAAATAATCACGTGCAACGTATGGCAGGTGTTTGAAGGCCACACGGTTTGCCCGAGCTACCTGGTACAACAAGGTACCGGTTCTTAGCCTCAAACAGGGGAATTTCCCAAAAATCTCTGCGGCCATTGGTGAAAACTGATTTTTTTTTCATTCGAAAAAACTGGAAAAAGGAAATAAACATGAAATCTAATGAATAATTTACAATTTAATTTACATTTTACCTTTAACTTTTTTTTTTTAAATTTAAAAAAATTATTATTAGATTTCATGGAATCAAATTTCACTTTTGTAAAAAATAAATTTTTTTTTATTGAGCTGCCCGTAGTCATGCTTATCTGTGATGTTTCCGGTATTCTGATATGCCACATTCCTGAGTTTTTTTTATATTTTATATATATTTTAAATCAAAAATGTTTTCAGATGAGTTATTGATGACAATGCGAGTTATTTGTTGTTTTGGTTGCTCCGAACCGCTGAAATATAACAACAGCTCCATACCGTGACAACTTATGTAATTTAATATTACGAGAAAATAATTATAATATCAAAGTGCTGAATTTAATGTATTTTTCTCATGAACTCGTGTAATGCGCGCGTGATATTGAAATGTGTTATAAGGTTTATTAAATTTCACATAAAAAAAAAAAGAAAAAAATTTTTTTTTTTTTTCATTTACGAAAGGAACTAACAAAATTAGACGTTCCAACTTCCCCCTTTAAAGTCTACATATAAAAATAACAACTTACAAATGTAATAAACAGCAATTTTGCGTTAGAACGCAAAAAGAAGTCGCTTACTTCCCAAAACCAAATTTTGTTTACAAATGTGTATTTTGGTCTCGAATATGGAAAGTGTGTAGCGAAATAAGCGTTTTTTTTACTTTACAAACACGTAATAAAAATGATAAAAAATAGTAAAAAAAAAAGTGTATTAAAATTTCATATATTTATATTTTTTTTTCTTATTTAACCGCTGTGTTGTGAAATTTGAATTTCGCATAAACTTCCCTGAAATCCATTAGGACATTGACAAGAGACTTCACCGCTGGGGTAAACACGACACAAACCGCCATTTAAACACAAACATTTGAACGGATCTGGACGAGACTGTTCTCGAACTAACAAAAAACAGTTTTAACACACAAAACAACATCAAATCACATCAAAACTTACTTGCAGCACACGTCAACGTCGAATTCGGTTGAAAAGACGCTCCTTCGGGACACCCGCACTTAGCTCCCACTGGTGTCAGAAGACACAAATGCGAACACCCCGCGTCTTTGCACGGATTCGAAGCTAAAAAAAATAGAAATTAATACCGCATCTATTGTATCACACCACAAATTTACCCAGCAAATTGTATTTAACAGTCTGATACACTTTAAAGTCGGTAATTGGTTGGGCGTGTTTGCTCACAGTCACGTGTACACCTCTGCCGAATTTATCGACTCTTTTCACTTCACTGACATTTCTCGGCGCCCAGTACAGTGTCGAGCCGAAAACATCCAATTTCCCAGGCGAGCCCATCGCATCTAAATCAATAAATTGTAGAATAAGTCATTACGAGGAATACGAAGGAATTCACCTCCAGATGAAATGATGATTCTATCAGTTCCATCCCAATTGGCGGATTCGATTCTATTCAACATTGCATCGGACCAGAAAATACGGTGTCGCATGTGGTGGAAATCGATAGTTAAACCTGTTGGAGCGACTAAACTCGTGTTTACGACTGTGAATCGGTTTGTTCCGTCCATCCAAGCGGCTGAAATCTGCGCTAATTGTCCCATGCTCGTCCAATAAACCCACCTGAAAGGGGTAAAGTATATTAAATGAATTTCAATGATTAATTTTCTCACCTTATTTCTGGATTGACGGCGACTGACAACACCAGTTCGCTGCTCATGAAAATTAAAGGCATTTTGTATCTTCCATCCAACGTACTGACCGACAACAATCCTTGTTTGTAGTCTTTCATATCAATTATTTCGGCCCAATACAAGTTCCTTTAATAAATAATAATAAAATCACATCAAGAATTTTGTTATTCAATCAATATCACAAACCGTGCAATCCAATCGACGGAAATCGATGTCACGCGTGATCTAACTCTCGCTAGAACTTGTTCTAGCCCGCTCGGTGGTGATGTTCTTGTAGCATTGGGCACAAACGACCGTTTTAGGTAATTATTGTTATTCACCCAATAAATCATTCCTGAAAAAGATTTAATTTTTTCAAAAAAAAAAAAAAAAATTTAATTTTAAAAATTTTCTACCTTCTTTGGTATCAACGTCCATCGTAGTAATATTAGCATCGCTGGAAATGAAATATCTAAACATTCCTTGGTGGAGTGCGAGTAAGGCAGGCCCATTTGCATAAATAAGTACTTCGGCAAATCCAGTGGCGAGACATTTGTACTCTGACTGAATGTACCCATTAGCGCAGCTGCAGTTATACGATCCGATAGTGTTGTGGCAGTTTTGCGGGCAGAAATTGTGCCGGGTTTGCGCACATTCATCTACATCATCGCAGCCTAACTTATCGCTCGCGTTCAACCGATAACCGCTACTGCAGTGGCACATGTGACCGCCCGTCGATAGACTTATGCATCGCTGTTGACAATTTGCACTTTCGCAACGACCGTAAGGGCCTTGAAAAAAATTACACATCAAATAAACGGCACAAATTACGACTTATCTCTCTTACTGCAGCCAATTTCGTCCGATCCATCACCGCAGTCGTCTTTTTTATTACAAATTTGAATCAACGACACGCACTTGCCGTTCGTGCATGTAAATTCTTGCGGCAAACACGGTTTGCTCGTCGCGCACATCGTGAAGTTGTTCTCGTCCGATCCGTCGATACAATCTGCCAGTTTGTTGCATACTTTAATGGATGGTATAATTTGTCCGTCTCGACACCGAAACGCGTCTGAGTTTATGCCATCTGCGTTAAAAATTAAAATAATATTATTTGGGATATGAAAAACTTAAAAAACGTTTAAAAATTAATAAAAATTATTTAAAAATCGAGAAACTGGTTTGCTCAGTGGTGCGTAGTAAAAAATTTGAAAATATAAAAATATCTAGGCTAATTTAGGGCCATTCACTGGACGCAGACAAGAGAATTAAAACTACTCTACAATTAACCTGTTTTCAAGGGCATGAAGAGTTGAAAAAAATGTTTATCTTAGACTTAATCGTGATTTGCGTGAAGGAGTTAAATATAAAAAAAAGAAGTAGAACATTAAATAAGCCTGAATTGATATGTATCATTTGAAAAAATGTGAAAAAAATTATTTTTCCATTCAAGAAAAAAATTGTATTCATAGCTGTATTGCGGAAAAGCCCATTATTAAGTGACCTGCTAAAGTTGTAACAAAGACTTCCCACGAAAATTTTATTTTTACTTCCTTATTTTCTATTTTGACATACAAATTACATAATAATTTTGAAAAAAAATAGGAAATAAGGATTTTTTTGTGATATTTTACGATATTTTTCAATTCGAATGAATTTTCCCGCTTTTTAAATTTCAAAAATTTCAGAATTTCAAAAAAAAAATCAAAGAATTAAATGCAATTTTAGTGAATTAGTGGGTTTTCACTTACCTGGAATCAGTGCGTAAACGAAAGCAAAAAACCCAGTTGTGGAAATGAGCAACAAAAGATGAAAAGTGCTCGCGAGCCAACTAGCCATATCTCGTTTGTAGTTTTTGGCCGACAACTTGTTTCGTTTCTGTCTCACAAAACTCTGGGTCAGGCCACCAAGCAGCCAAGGGCTAGGCCTACCTAACAACAAAATCTAAGGTCATGTGATATTATTAAGTAGATATTTACCTTGGGAAAAAAAACAGGGAGGGTCAAGGAGAGTTTTTTCAACCCTTTTTGAGTTAATGAAAAAAATTAAAAGTGCGTGAAATCTCTTAACAACAACCTCGATTAAGTAAACAGATTAGCTTAACGATGAAAAAGATGAATATACTGTCATTAATATTCATAATTTAATTAATATTCATAAATGGGGATTAATTTAACGTAAAAAGAAATCAGTTTTAATTGAAAACTTTGATTAGCCGCGCGATACGTTGTTCATATTTGGTGTTTTCGTCGTTCCTGTCGTCGCTTAGCAACTGTCACCGCCGTCTTCCGTATTCTTGTCGGTCATTCCCATCAAGGTTCTTCCTCATCGGGTCGTTGGCCCTCTCCCTTTCCTTGGCCGCGACCTGCCCTTTCACCTTCACCTTGTTCACCTGCATCGGCACTTTCACACAACGTCAGGAGTGACGTCATTCAATTCCTTTTGTGTTGTAACTCGCGATTGTGTCATCGACGCCTTTTCTCGGCTGTGATGAAATTTAATAAAAGTGTTGTGTTATTGTTGTAAATCGAAATCGATTGACGATAAGATAAAGAGTGTTATTGAAAAGTAATTATTATGTCGTATGTCAACTGTAACGAGATTACGTTAAGTGTTTGTATAATAATATCTCAAAGTGTTCCTGCTTCGATAAACAAACAGTAAAGGATAGTCTGTGAATAATGTTTGTTATTGAATAGAAGGCGCCATCTAATGGTAGGTTTGGGCATGTGTTGTTACTATCCAAAAACTCTGGTTCTCGTCAACTGTTTAAGAAATATTTGAGGGAAAGCAGACTTTTTGGAAACCCTAAACAACTTTGGATGTAATGAACTTCGGATATTGTAATAAATGGCTTAAAATCCCAAACCTCGTTTCCCAAATTCTGTTGGGAATTCATGAAATATAAGCGGCTTCTCGCGCCACAAACTGATTGCCAATTGCCCTTAAAGTGTTACGTGACTATAGCACGAAACACGTTCGTTATTTTGTTTGTTTAAACCCTCTTATTGGTGTAAGGGCATTTATTACAAAAAGTGTCCAAAAAGTCTGGTCCTCCTCAATGAATTTTTAGATTGTTGAAAAGACCAGTTTTTGGACACTATTACAGTGAATTGTTGTGCAGAATTTCTGCAACTATTGAAGATATTACAGAAAATCTGCAGTTTTATGTCGGAGCTATCAAAAATTTCATTTTTGAAGTAAAATTGCAGATTTCTCATAATAAAATTTTAATAAAAAAAACTATGAAATCCGCTTTCCCAGATGGAATCAAACGATTAGTTGCACAAAGAATAAAAAAAATATTTATCATTTGTTGCACTCAACTTAAAGAGATCAAAATTATTCTTGATATTCTGCCATTAGATGGCAGAAAAAGCAAGCGAAAGTTTCCTTTACCGTCGGGA
>JAQIXT010000497.1:0-32832 GCA_034700445.1 Stenotaenia linearis
TGATATCACAGATCTCTGGATATCTAAAATTAATAAAGGATATCACAAGTTAAATTGTGATATCACAGGTTAACTTGTGATATCATAGGTTAACTTGTGATATCACAGGTTAATTCAGATTATCCTGATTTATCTGTTGATATCACTAAAATGCAGATAAACATGGTTTAACATTGATATCCTTAGTTATCACTTGATAACCTAGGATATCTCGATAAACCTAGTTTATCAAACGATAAACTAGGTTTATCGCTAACCTGTGATATCCACAGTTACCTTTACTGCAATTACGCCCTTTGAGGAAAATTCATTGCATTAGGTTTTTTACAAATAGTTAGGATTTAGCAGAAAATTTTGTCGGAAATTCGCCACATCTTCGGGCGACATTCCGATTGGTCGGTTGACCAATCACGTGACTTTCATCCTATCCACCCAATCTATATATATATTTCTCAAGTGGACTCTGTCCGTTTTGTGGGCTGTGATTGGTCGGGACAAAGGGACAAAGTGACGTGACTACACAATTTCGTTTTCATGATTGCGATCACAAAAAGGGTTTTGGGGCCAAAATATTAATTCAATCGCAAAACAAAGTAGAATTTTGGATTCTACGGGGTTTTTGCATAGGATTGAGTGGTTTTAGGAAACTGGTGGCTAAAATTTAATAGAACTTTAAAGAAAGTTGTGGATCGGGCCTAATTTGCTTTTAAATTGCCGCCGAACCCGAAAAAGGGTTTGTAGCGGCAAAAATATTGTTCCAGTGCCAAAATAAAGTAGATTTTTGGATTAGAAAAATTAGAAAAATTTAGAAACAAAAATTAGAAGAATTAAGAAACAAAAATTAGAAAAATTGGGGAAAAAATTAGAAAAATTAAGAATTAAGAAACAAAAATTAGAAAAATTGGGAAAAAAATTAGAAAAATTAAGAATCAAAAATCAGAAAAATTAAGAATTAAGAAACAAAAATTAGAAAAATTGGGAAAAAAATTAGAAAAATTAAGAATCAAAAATCAGAAAAATTAAGAAACAAAAATTAGAAAAATTGGGAAAAAATTAGAAAAAACAAAAATTGGGAAAAAATTAGAAAAAACAAAAATTAGAAAAATTGGGAAAAAAATTAGTAAAATTAGAAAAAAAATTAGAAAAATCCAAAAAAAAATTGAGAAATATGAATTTAAAAAATTGAGTGTGTTCCATGGGCAACAATGCCTTTTCTACAGAGTTGGGGTTGCATAGGCAGAATGAGGTTCCATGAGCAGAGTGGGGTTCCACGGGCAGAGTGGGATTTCACGGGAAGACTGGCATTTCACGGGCAGACTGGGGTTCCACGGGAAGAGTGGGGTTCCACGGGAAGAGTGGGGTTCCATGGGAAGACTGGGGTTTATAATTTGAATTTTTTTTTAATAATAAATTTACAATTCCTGATTTTCGTTTACCCGGGCAGTGCCAGGCACCTTTGCTAGTTTGTATATAAACCCATTTATTTTCAATAAAGACCAGTTCGATTTAAACTCTGAGACTTGACTTTGCGTCCTCTTGCTTACACTGTTAAATATTTTAAATCAATCAATATAGCGTACTTTGAAAAATTAAATTGTTTTATTACCTCTAATACATTTATAGTATAAGTGCAATATGCTGATGATGATATGATATGAACAGTTCCAGATTTGCTGCTATTATATCCTAACCGCGAAAAGCAAATGACGCTTGAGGTTTCGCCAGAAAAATTATTGTGTGAGGATCAACTTGGTGATACCTGTGTACCAAATTAGAAAAAAATTATGATTAATTTGATTAATATTTGATTTGATATTAGAGATAAACTTGCAATTGGTCACATTTCGTCATTGCTTTTTTTTCTTTTTTTTAAAATCAACACTGCACCATGCTTCCCTTTCCCTTCATCACAATATATATTTCAATCACAGATGGCATGGCAGTATACCTGGAAGTTACATTTCTTCTTCATATGATTGCGGCGCCATCTGTAGAAATGTGTTAATGTCACTTCCAACCGAGCAGTTCCATTGTTCCAAACCTCCAAAGCAGGATCAAGTCAAGATGCGCTGTGATGAGAAGTGTGTTAAATCGGTCAAGATTAGAGAAATAAACGACACTTCCGGAAAATAATGTAACTCGAAAAACTTTAATAATGACGTCATCAGACGTGGTATACAAAGTTAAGTAGCCAAACCTAACGACATTGTACCTGATTTTAAGGCTACGAAATTGAAGCAATTTCAACAAAAAATGAGATAATTACTTTAATAATACAATATTAATTTAAATCTGGTGATAAAATATAGTTTAGGCATAAAATTGTAGGGTAAAATTATTGCTTTGCGTTATTGGTGTTTCTTCATGTAGACTACCGTAGGAAGCAGCTGCAGCTAATGACGCAATCAGAAAAAATAAAAATTGTCCAATGATAACCTCACCCTTTTTCCGATCAACGTTGTGTAGCTGCCAAAACACACCACATGGTGGATGAGCTTCCTGCTGATTTCTCACCTAATCTATTGTTTATTACTCCTTTTCCTTAGTTTTGTCACAGATTTTCGGTTATGGATACTGAATGGGTTTTACTCTGCGGCATGGAAGTTCAGGTAACCGATCAGGACTGCGCTACCATATTACCAGAAGAAGAAAATGAAGTGCAGGTAGTTAGTCCCATAGCCTAATGGGATTTTGTCACTATCCAAGGCCTACTAGGAAGCTTCCTATTAATAACTTTTTTTTAAAAACGTAAATTTTTATTTTTATTTTCTCTTAGAAAAAGAAGAAACCAAAGAAGACATTACACTGTTCTGCTTATAATATGTTTTTCAAAGATCTTATTCAAGTAAGTTTAATGCACATTAAAATGCTTTTTATAAAAAAATAATAATAAAATCAAAATATCTTGCAGAATAAACCAAAAACAAAAGAATGTTTTGCCGAAATTGCAAAAAGTGCTTCAGAGCAGTGGAGTACTATGTCACCTACGAAAAAAAAAGTAATATAAAGATTTACGTAAAAATGCCAATTAGCCTTTTTCAAAACGCGATCTGGCGAGACAATGGCCATGCCCAGTGCTGTTTCAAAACGAGGCAATAGGTGGTTACCCTCCAATCCTATGGCCTCAACGTTTTCAGTAAAAATAAAAATAATGTTTTCTAAGTTTGTATGAACATTTTTATCTCACATTCTTACCTTTTAGCAGTTGTTTAAAGTTTATTTTGCCATTAGATTAGCTTTTTATTATCTTTTAAAGTGATTTCTTAAGCTTTTTCCATCAGAACCTAGCACTGGCAATCTATTTTTCCCGCCAAAGCCTCGTTTTCAGTTTGAATTGGAAGCTGCCATTCGCTGGAAGTCTCGCGATATCTTGCAACCAAGAAAAAGGCTAATTATTTACCTTTTGACTATGCAGGAATATGCAATCAAAGCTCAAGAACATCGTATTCATTTACTTAATAAAAAATCAACTAATCAATTGGTAAAAATTTAATTTCGAACGATAATTATATATTTTTTAAATTCAATTTTTTTCTTTTACTGTAGTACGAATGCAAGAAATGTGGAAAAACTGCTAACCATCACAAAGATCTTATTGGACACGAAAAAGAGTGCGGCCAAGTATTTGCGTGCACCATTTGTGGATTTCAGTTCAAAGAAAGCCGTAACTTGAAAACACACATGAAATGCGTGCATGAGAAAATTAAGTCTTTCAATTGCTTAATTTGTGAGCAGAAATTTGCATTTAAAAAGGATTTGGCTCGTCACCAAGTCGTGCATAACGGACAAAAACCTTTCACGTGCAACACATGCAATAAAACTTTCAGTTGGCAGTCGAACATGAAACGACACAAAAAACTCACTGGTCATGTTTAAATTATAAATATGCAATTTATTTATAAAATAAAATATATTTCACTATTTAATTCTGTCTTGAATAACAGTGTTCAGTTAATGGAATCTCCTCACTCAAAATCCAATTTACTTGTTTTTGTTTTTTACGCTTTGGACCCATTTCTTCGCTAAAATCTATGAATTGAATGATTATTATGTTTTAGAATATTTTATTAATATGCTCACCTTTGTTTTGTTTTCCAAACGATTTTAAAGCTGAAACCAAATTATCGTCGTTCGTCATTCGTAAATATAACGTCCGAAACTCGTGTACAGCTGGAATGAAAATGTCTGGTTTTTCTTGTTGTTTACACTGAAGATCATCAAATATATCTTTTAATGTATCAGTGGAAGACTGATCATTTAGAACACAAGCATCTCGATTTGAAGATGGAGAATTCAAACAAGGTTCTTGTGAAATTGGTGTGTAACAAACTGGTAGTCTTGCGTCATTTAGTTTATCATTTAAATTACTTTCAACGTCGTAAAATAATGATAATGTTTTATCAGCTGCTTCTCCTGAACTGAACGGCATAACTGTGCCTAAAATGTTGACGCCATTCTGATTTTTGTCCGTTTCACTTGTTGAATCCAACATTTCAACCATGCAGAATGCTTCTACAGACGATAATTGCGATGAGTCGTTACCCAAACTATTCTAAAAAAATCAATGAATAAATCAAAAGCGTTGTATTTAATTCCTTATTAAGTTTGTTTAACGTACTGTTATCAATACGAGATTATTGGGCAACGTTCCATGAGCCAACCAATATAAATGAGCCTGCTCTTTCGCATCAATCATCTCAAGAGGATTATTAAGTATAACATTTTGCGATTGTAGAACAGTGTATATGTGTTTACACACTCCTACGGTGCCGCTGCTGTTTGAGCATGAACAAACTCCCAGGTTTGCATCGACAACAAATGAAGAGTCTAATGTTTCTACGTTATAAATATCATTTTCAAGCTAAAGAATAAAAAGAACAAAATTGAAAAATCAGTTTCTTTTAATTTTAATTTGAACTTACTTGAGTGACGTTTTCATTAGTAAAAAAAGAACTTAAATAAGGATGCCTAAAATGAAATCCTCCTTCGGATTTATTGACTGCCGCAGCTTCCACACGCTTAGTGTAATGAAGTTCCAAGCGTTTTATTAGAAAGTCAACAATCTATGAAGAAACAAACTTGAGCAAGTATAAGTTTGATTTTTGATTTACGAACCTGAACTATCGAAAATGATTTATTTCGTTTAAATACTATATCCTTAATTATCTTGAGAGTAGCGTGAGAAAAATTGCTAAATTCACGACAAAAGTTTTCATTCCTATAGCATGCCGCCCACATGTATTTATATTTGTAGAGTTTATTAATTTGCTGGAAAAATCCAGGATACTCTGTGGCTGCAGAGTCACTCTCCAAGAGCAAAAAATTTTCCTCCATATTCTCTTCACTAGCACTAAAGGCAATTCTTTTTAAAGAGTTCATTAAATGCAATCGTGTTTCTCTTGATGAAATGTGTTTTCCATCCCACAACCAACGCCAAATATTCTACACAAAAAATATAATAAATCACAAAATAAATTGTTCACTCCAGTAACTCGTTTCTTATACATTACTACATACTTCTAATATGTGTAAAGTGCAATACAACATCTGAACTTCGGGCCAAACTGTTCTCAAAGAACTTTCTTCGACACCATTGGCTTCAACTACTATAACTTGAGGTCCAAGCGTTGACCCTCGTCCTCCAAAACAGCTTTCGGGGAGTAAATGCTGTGATAAATTGAAAATTTAAATTAAAAAACTAATTTTTAAGTGTAAAAAAAATTACCTTTAAACAAGTAAAAGCACTCAGTAGCAATGTTTCGTTATCAATCGACGTTACAATAGCTCCGAGTGGCAATTCACCGATAATACTTTTAGTTGTTAATAAATAAATCTTGGTTTTATCAACTCCTTTATTCGAATTAACAAATACAACATTTCCAGCAGATTCGGTCATGGAAACTCGTGCCATGAGTGGAGTGACAATAGCAACTGCAAACTACGAGTATAAAAATAATTAAAAACCTAAAATTATTTCCATTTAAAAACTCATAATACTTGTTCGCCATCTTTTATGACTTCCATTTGTCCACCTTGTTCACCCAATTCTGAACCAAGTCGTTTTAATACATCGATATCATCCACAGCCGAAGCACTATTTTCCCGATGGAAGATATTCTTTATATACTGCACCCTCCGTTGATCGGGAACGATCGTAGGATCATTAATAATTGATACAAAATTATCTGGATGTTCCAACATCAAATCCAACATATGTGCGTGTAAAGCAGAATTCGGGCTATGCCCTAACGAATAGAGATTCTTAAATTTCTCAATGATTTTCGGCTCTGGTTTCCGAAACCGCAAAACATCACCGATAGTCATTTTGTGGTTATGAACAAAATCTAATTCAATGTTAGTGACGTGAAAATCTTGGCCGGGATAAGGTCTTTTCATTTTCATTATCAACCTCGAAGGACACTTGGCGTTGTTTGAATTGGTCTTGACCAATTTGGTTCTTGTGTTTCGATGACAATTCAGAACCAATTTTAACGTGTAGATAGTTCCTGCTGAAGTTGCATTTCTTCGCTGAAAATAAAAACAAAACTCATCAGTTTTCCTCATTTTCGATATTTTTACCGTAATCATTTACAGTATATATGGTATTTGTCTTCTTTTCAAAATCACTTTTCCATTTTTCCAATTCCTTCACGCTATAAAAATTAATAACAATCCCAGCGCGAAAACCGTTTACCTCCGAAGCGTCGTTGCCATTAAACTCTTCGTATTTGATCACCTCGAACTGATGACTGTCAGGCAAAATATTCTAAAACAAAAATGAAGAAATAAAATAAACTCATCAAATACACGACTTAATTTATTTACCAACAATTTTTCTTCGTCAAGATCATCTTCCATTGCTCCCTTCTCTTAAATGCGTTACTAAAACACATATGGAAGTATTACGAAGATAAAATTGATCGTAATGAATTTCATTGACCTCGCGCAGCCATTCGCAGATAAGCTAGCAACAAAAACAAAAGAAATTACCCCATAGCGAGTCCCTTGTTCTCAATTGCAACCGCAGGGGGCGTAAAATTTGTTTTTAATTCGGCGGTGTTCGGCGTAGATGAAAATATTCTAGCTATCGGTATTTATAGTTTATGACGACAACAAATTTCTTTTTTTTGTAAACCAATAATAATCATCAATGACGTTATATCAGCTCATAGCCTCATACACCTTTGATGTTAACTCGTAACCTCCATTAAGTATGTTGCTTCTCACACATCGCACTGAGTGAGGTTGGTAAAAAGTCGAATTTGAAGATATGAAAAAACAGAATTATGCCATTACGTACAACTCTGGAGAATTTTATAAATCATGAGGAAACGTTGGAATCGAAGAAATCAGAAGGCGACGATTTATACGAAAAGGAATTTAAGGTAATAAGTTTTATCGCCAAACGTAAATATTTATTTTCCAAATAAATTCAGTTAATCTCGCTTAAGATTTATCATTAACTCTCATCTTTAAGACACTTAATGAATTTCGTTGATTGCAGATGTTATTTAGATTGCATAATTAAAAAATAAGACGAATTAGCACTGAAATTTTAAACCCACTAAATTTTTTTTTTCAAGTTACGCACTGGTGTTAATTTCACGCGGAAAAGAGGAAATTTACGATCAGAATTTCTCCTTTGTAAATGCCATACGTAACACTTGTGAGCACAAAAAATGAAATTATGCCATCCGTTTACGTTTTTAGCAGTTGAAGGTCAAACTACTTACAAGACCTTGACACTATGTAGGATTGATTTGAAATATAATTTCATTCACTTGTGACTCAAACATTTCGTAAACCCCGAGCTAAACATAAATAAGTCATTTACAAATTCAAATTTTCACATGACTGATTTCGTGCACATCCTGTTTGCTATTCTAGCGACTTTAAAATCACTTTCCTCGTCCACTTGAACCTTCCACTTGTCTTTTATATTCAAAATATGTGTCGATACATTAATGTCTTATTTGAACTGACAACAGTTTGTTGACATTTTTTCACGCAATCACAATACTATTTGTGGGATCCCCTCTTTATCGCTTTTTAAAACCAAGATAAGATGGGGAAAAACAAAGCAAATGAAAATCGACATTATTGTTAATTAACTGCTAATTAATAGGACTATATTTCCTCAATAAAAAAAATTGATAAGGGAGATGACCTCCTTTTATGATCGGCAGCTGCGCATCACCCAAAATATCCCAACTGAAAATGATTTATCCAAATTAAAATTCTTTGCAAATTTCGAACGCAAATAAAATTTATTTTTGGATTGCTGGAATTTAACTTATCATCCCAACCCCTTTCCTGTTGATGCACTTATCTATGCTAGCGAACAAGCCGTCTTTATTGTGTTATTTTATTTATCTTCTTAATTTTTATTTTCGTTTATGTTTTAGTTATTAAAAACACTTACCGAAAGCCTTCGGAATTCACCTCAATATTCATCACACCATGGAGAAAATGAAGTCAATCGGAAAAAGAACAGATACAAAGATATTGTACCTTGTAAGTAATGTAATGTTGATGTTAATTTTATTTTAATGACATTTTTTCAAAGATGATTATACTCGAGTTACAATTTCGCCCATTCCTGGAGTTCCAACATCGGATTATGTTAATGCCAGTTATATCAAGGTTTTTCAAAAATAAAATAATTTTAGTAAATAAATTGAAACAAATTTAATTCAGGGAGCGAGTGGATCAATGGCGTACATTGCTTCGCAAGGTCCATTGCCATCCACAGTTGATGATTTCTGGCGGATGATATGGGAGTGTGAAATCCAAGTAATAATTATGTCATGTAATGAAATCGAGAGTGGAAAGGTGAATAAAACGAGATTATGTTAATGAAGTTATTCAATTATAAATTTCGTTTCCTCAGCGCAAATGCGATAAATACTGGACTGATCGAGGCGAAGAAAAAACGTTTGGAAATGTTACAGTAAAATTTGTGAGTTTAATGTGTTTTATTTGTGTATTATTGAATTTTTGATTAATTAATTTTTTTTTAATTTTAGGTTCGGATAAAGCAAGTTTGTGCAGAATTTGTTGTAAGAACAATGACGGTGACCTATGGAAATCAAGAACGAACGATTGTTCAGTTTCATTACATTTCATGGCCCGATCACGGAATTCCCGATTCGGTTAAACCAATTTTGAAAATGGTCAAATTGGTTCGCGGATGTCAAGCCAGTGAGACACTGCCAGTCCTCGTTCATTGCAGGTTAAACATTAAAACGAAGAGTTGATATAAATTAAGACTAGTTATTTGGGTCACAAAAGCCATAATAATGTTTAATTTTAGCGCTGGCTGTGGAAGAACTGGAACAATTTGTGCAATCGATTTTGTTTGGGGGTTGTTGCGGACAGGGGTATTTTAAGAATGTTTAAAGTGAAATGTAAATAATTACACTTGACCGTCTTTTCTTTTTCTAGAAACTAACTGACGATTTCAGTTTGTTCCAATTGGTTTCCAACATGCGTAAACAACGGATAGCGATGGTTCAAACAAAGGTAATTGTTTTTACTCTTGAATTCATTAAAACCAAGGTGTATTCAGAGAGTCGAACCGGAATTAATTAGTTCCGGTTTACGGTTTCGTTCCCAAATTTTTTTTGTTCCGGTATTTGTTCCGGTTTTTGGATTTTTTTTTTCATTTCGGTTTCGGTTCAAAACCGGTTCAAGACTGAACAAGCCAAAAAAAAATTTCCAGCCAGCTCTAAGTTTCCACTAAAAATTAATTTTCTATGCTGGTTACAAAACAATTAGGAAATATTTAAACTCTCAATTGTCA
This sequence comes from Stenotaenia linearis, assembly GCA_034700445.1. Taxonomy (NCBI): domain Eukaryota; kingdom Metazoa; phylum Arthropoda; class Chilopoda; order Geophilomorpha; family Geophilidae; genus Stenotaenia; species Stenotaenia linearis. The sequence continues at coordinate 9,803 of JAQIXT010000497.1, forward strand.
GTGCAAGATTGATTTTAAATACAATTTTTAATAGTAAATACAGAAAATTACGGAGCCCTGTAAAGGACATTAAAGTAACTTTATTTTATGAAAAACGTTCCCACGTATTCTAATACGTGGGAACGCATTTCAAATGTGTGGGAACGTATTTGAATACGTGGGAACGCATTTGAATACGAGGGAACGTATTTCAAATGCGTGGGAACGCATTTCAAATGTGAGGGAATGTATTTTTCTCCAAATACGAGGGAACGGGGTGTCAACAAAACACAGGGTACCCCATGGGGTACCCCAAAATACCTCAAAACATCAAAATTTTCACACAAAAATTAAAACTAAACTAACTAACTAACCTAACCTAACCTAACCTAATTTAACTAAACTGATCTGATTAGGTTATTTAGGTTAGATTATTTTAGTTACGTAGGTTAGATTAGTTAGTTTAGTTTTAATTTTTGTGTGAAAATTTTGATGTTTTGAGGTATTTTGGGGCATTTTGGGGTATGTACCCTGTGTTTTGTTGACACCCCGTTCCCTCGTATTTGGAGAAAAATACGTTCCCTCGCATTCCCACGCATTTGAAATACGTTCCCTCGTATTCAAATGCGTTCCCACATATTTGAAATACGTTCCCACGTATTTGAAATACGTTCCCACGCATTTGAAATACGTTCCCACGCATTTGAAATGCGTTCCCACGTATTAGAATACGTGGGAACGTTTTTCATAAAATGAAGTTACTTTAATGTCCTTTACAGGGCTCCGTAGAAATTTCATTAAAAATTAACAGATAAATCAATTTTTTCAACAAAAAAAATGATTAGCACATTTTCAAAAATAATTTCTGCTTGTGCCATTATACAATGAAATATTTGCCAATAAATAACATTGAATTGGCCTATTTATAAGTCAAAAAACCTTAAAAATTAGGAAATTTCAGAGACCAATACTGATAATAGTTGTGAATAGACACACATAATGGGCAGCAGGCACAATAAAATGTAATTACTGTATGCGCACCAGGAGAATGAACCGGCTAGTCACCTGACTGCCCTAAATCTACCTAATTAATTAAAAGTACAGGTGGTAAAAGATACTAGAGAAATACAAAATAGTCATCTGTTATTTGCTTTCCATACTTTTGGTCGACTTATGGCATAGTCACGTGACTAGCTGGTTCATTCTCCTGGTGCGCATATAGTATGAACATTAAAAATTAATAAAACCAAATGATTTTATAAATTTTAGTAAATTTTTCAAGGAACAAAATCAAAACCGAAATTAACCGCTATTTTTAATCGTTCCGGTTCCGGTTCCGGTTATTGGAATTTTCAAAATTTCAGTTCAGTTCCGGTTTCAGTTCAATGAAAAATTTCGTTTTTTTTCGGTTTACGGTTCCGGTTCAGTTCCAGTTCGACTCTCTGCTTAGATGTTTATAAATTTTTTTGTTTATTTAATAGGAACAATACATTTTAGTGTACAGAGCCGTCAAAGAATTATTCGAGGAACATTTACAAGTTATGGACAGTCATCCGTACGAAAATGTCGATTTCTCTGGAACTCCATTAATGTTTTTGGAAAATGAGTGCAACTTCATTGATGATGAGGACGATAATAAAAATTCAATTAAAACCTCATATTCTGGTACACATTTCTTGTTACACACATTTCAATTGCTTTTATTTCGTGCACACTGTGACTGCATAAAAGCAGACTTCGTAGTACACGAATTTTTCTCTTTGCTAGTAATAAACCTCCCTTTCATGCATTGAAATAAAAATTCGAAGTTGATTCGTGTTCATAAGTTGAAAATCTTTTTTCAAAACAGGGATCGAAGTGCCATTAGTCATCGAAGAAAGTGAAGACGGAGAAAGCGCAAAAGCAGATACTGAAAATTCAGCCGAAGGATCACGAGCCGGCAGTGTTCAGCGCATAATTTCAGCGTGGAATACTTCGGACAAGCAGTTGTCGACAAAAGAGAGCGAAACATCTGACAGTAAAACCACATCTCCCTCCGAACACCATTACGAAAACATTTCAATATACTCTGCATCAACCGCATCGCTCGCCACATCGCCAACCGAGTCTGAAGTGCAGCCGGAAAGGGCTGTAATAGTCCACAAACCAAGCATAGCCCGTTTGAGAGCCATTTTCGAAAAAAACAACGCGGCCGAAAATCCCGCCGCGACTGGAAGCACGGAAGAGAGCACGGTAGTGCAACCAAAAAGATCAAAAAGTAAGAAGAAAACTGTGCCTAACGGGGACAAAAGGAAGTTACCGAAGAAAGGCGACAGAACTGCAGCTTTGCGGTACCGTGACACTGCTCTGACGGTGTATTCGGAGTTCAGACATGGCAAAGAAGGAATTGGAATCGAAATTACAGCGAACGTCGAGATCGAAAAGCCAGCCGTAGTCGTGCCCGAAACGCCGGATTTTATTCGTAGAGATAAACCGAAACGGAACTCATTACGGCGCTCCAGCTCGAGTGTGTGGTACGACGAAGAAGCGCAATTGAAGAACGAGGAGTCGGAGAAACCTGCCTTGCCGGTGAAACGCAGCAAATCGCTCAAATTGTTCAAGCAGCCGTCCAAATCGCCGTCGCCCAACTCGCTCGAGGTGCCCGTCAATGGTCACGGGAAAGAAGCAAACCAAGTGGACGATTCGACATTGCCAAAAGGAGTGATTAAACTTAAATCCAGTCCATGGAACCCACGTCGGTCACAAAGTATGAAAACGACCAAACCCAGCGAGGAAACGTTTTCGACTAAGGAAAGAATGAAACCGTGGTATTTATTTAGCGAGAAGGATCCAGATGTTGTCGCCGGGTTTGATAAAGCCGGAATCCAACTCGTGCAAGTGAAGATTAATGCTGACGATAGGCAATTAGTGTTCTCAGAAAAAATTGGCAGCTTTGCAAGTACTGATAGTGACTCTTCTCGTACAGTGACGTCTCCAACTCTGGAGGAAAATATAGTCAAAGCAAAAGAGATTGAGTTTACGATACACGAACCCGCAGTGGAAAAGAAATTGTGGGTTCCAAAAGTGGAACAAATTAAATACGAACCGCAGCAGGCGCACGTTGAGATGCAAATGAGTAGCAGTAAAGACGTGATCGACGAAGATAAACCGCCTCCATTACCTGTGAAAATGAACAGTCCGTGTAACAGTCCTAGGCTTCGACATCAAGAGTTTAGAGCAAGGAATCTGAGGATCGAAAACGACAAAAAAGAATTTGAAAAACCAAACGTCGAGCCTAAAATACGCATTACCAAAGATACAGTTACAAATTTCCATGATAAAGATGCTGAAAAAGTGTTAGGTAATGAAGTAGTGGGAAAATATGAAATTAAGTCAAATCTCGAGGAAAACGATAAGGAAATAATTGATATTCCCGAAGCAAACGCGAGGTCAAATGACGAAAGGTCCAACGAAACGAAAGCTGAGGAAGATAGTTATCAACAAATTATCAAAGACTGCCAAGAGTACTTAATTACGAGCGGGTATATTAATGTGGTTCCAAAAATGTACAAGAATTTAACCTCAATTGAAAGTACCATTGAAAAGAACCCGCGAAGTGGCTTTGTTGACCTTTTGTCCGTGGATGATAGTGGTGATAACGAGACGGCGGATGCTTCCAAAGGAAAGACCATCATTGAAATTGATAACAAACCAGTTTTAAATAGTGATGCTGTTAAGCATTTATTATCGCAAAGTAATGTTGAATCTTCGCCGATACCCGAGGAATTCTACATGGCCGAAGATGTGCAGGAGATAATGCGGGAAATTGAAGCTGATGGATTTGAAATGGAGAAACGGAAATGCGACCAGTTAAGTTTGGCTGACATTAGCAGGCCTAAAAAACATTACGAACATTTATGGTTAAGTCGCAGTGGCAAGTTCGATTCGAATGATGCTAAAATTGATGAAAAAAAGGAAGATTTTGACACTGATTTACGATCTTATAAAATCGTTCAACAGGTGTTGAATTCGTGCAAGGAGCAGGATAAAGAAAACGAAAAAAAGAATGTAAAGTCGAAGAAACCTAAACCGTTACCGAGAAAACTCGTACCGCCTCCTAAATTGGATCAAGTGGAATGCTGTGATATTGCAGGAAGTGTTGATTTTTCGTCTGAAGACGATGATGATAATGGCGCGAAGAGTAATTCCGATAACGGCGATGGACAACGTGATTGCATTTACTCAGAAGTGTTAAAAGAAAAACCCAAAATTACTTACGAATTTCGTCTGCACCATGGATCCAAAGATGATTTGTATTTACTTCCAACAGTTCCACCGAGACTTAAGCGCCAGTTTTCACTCCAACAGCCTAAAACGACTAATGTCGAAATGGAAATTTTGAATGATAAATGGCGGCATACATTACCGGGTATTTAAAAAATAGAAAACGAAATATAAAAATAATAAATTATATTTTTTCTTCCCCTTTTATTAGGTCGCTGGCCTGCAAATTTGAAGAAAGTGAAGTTAAAACCAGATAAACGGGTAAGAATATGTAATTTGTTAATTTTATTAACTCAATTTACGAACTCAATTTTTAAAACGGTTTTCCTTGTAATCAATTGTACATTGAAACAGTACTTAATTTGAGTACTCAAGGCAGAGTTTCCGAGCTGATGTTTATTTAGAGACAAATTTTTTGGGTTGTTGTCAAGTTATTTTGAAACAGATGGGAGTAAAGAACTATGAAGTGAGTCTCATGTTGATATTTATTTTCAAACAAGTTTGGTCTTAAACGTGTACCTGTTATCAGTTTTTATCGCTATTTTTCTATTATCTGGCGTGTTTCAAATCCCAGATAAGCGATTTCTCAGTTATAAATTAATTTTGATAAAAACAGGAATTGCATTCGAGTTTGATTTCCTGAGGAGTGACGAATAATGACAACTTTCCAGGAAATCGTAAGTTAAGGATATTATTTTATTCAGATTCCAATTAGGGAATTAGTTTTGGCCAGTATGTCAGTCAGTGAATGCGATAGCGATTTCAGTGTATGTTTTTCTTTTTTTGTCAACAAGTGGAGATTTTAATGGGGTCAAGTGATATTATTACTTAATTTAAAATTTTTTTTCTTCTTTTCTTTGCAGTGGGGCGAAGAGTGGTTGAGCGATGACGATTGTACACCGCCTGTTCCTGAAAAGACTAGGGAGGCGTACATGTTACCAAATGGTATTATTTTTTTGAAATTTAGTGTTAATTAATTTAAAATTAATTTTTGGCGGATAGAAAGCAGTAATATTTTGAAGAAAAGCATATCACAAGAAGACAAAAGTTCCGCAACAAAATCCTTTGCAAAATTTGGAATCTTGTCGAAAGTGAGTAACTTCCACTGCAAAAAAAAATCAACTTTACATTAAAAAAAAGCTTGATAATCCATGTAACATTCAATGTGAAAGTTAACTTTACATTATATTTTACCTTTGTAAAGGATAACTTTACAAAGGTAAAAAATTAAATTTGTAAAGGTATCCTTTACAATGATAAAATGTAATGTAAAATTAACTTTCACATCGACTTTACATTGACTTTACATTTGTAAAGCTGATTTTTTTTGCAGTGTTCAGATTAGGAAATTTCGCTGTAACTAATCACGCCTTTTATCAATAAAGTTGGGGCTCAAGATTGAAAGTAAAGGAGCTGAAGACGCGCTGAAAACTCGGCACCAAGCAAGCATTTTGAGCGAACATCTGACGGAATACGGTATAACATCGTCTAAGAAATGAAAATAGTACTTTAATTAATTTTATAAATCTTAGCCTATCCTAACCGATTAGCCAAAAAACCACAGGGACCTCGAAGTCCGCCTCCAGAATGGACGTCAACTAAAACTAAAGTGCCATCATAAATCAATTTGTTGTGACAGCCAGCATCGATGTAGAGTTGTGTTTTTATTTATATTATTGTATAATATTTTGTGGAAATAAGTGTATAATTTAGTTTTCTAAGTCTAAAGCTAGTTGCTGTAATTTGTAAAACTGAAATTAATATTTCAAAGACGAACTTTTAAAAAAAAAGCTTTTGATTTGACCAGACGTTTACATTTGTATCAATTTTTCTACAAAAAATATTTCTGACTATTTAAAATTAAAATAAAACTTTAAAAAACGTATTTTTTTCTTTTTTTAAAAAATATTTTGGAGTAAAATTGAAATTTTGCAAACCTTATATTTTATAAGTGTTTTTAGTTAAAGAAATAAAGCATTTCTTCATCTTCTCGTACATGCCAATGAGTTTTCACTACTTTGTGTTTCACAACCGGGGGTATGGAACGATATACTAGTTTCCTTCCAGGTACGTGTTTGGCAGTCGATAAAGCTTTTTCCATCGTACGGCGTTGTCGTTCTGCTTGCATCTCTTCCTGTTGCTTGAGTTTCATTTCCCGTTGGGTTTGTCGGCGATGACTAAAAACAGAAAAAACAAAACAAAACAAAATAATTACATTGTTTATTAAGAATAAACAATTTTTAAAATAAAATTATTTCAAACCGTTCTCGCTGTTTTTCGGCAGCTTCAACGACATTTGGAGGTAAATCATCAATAGTTTGAAGCAGCTCTTCTAGTTTCGTTTCTATCGCAATCATCATTTGTAACGTATTTATGTTTGCATCATTCGGACCAATAACGTTCGTGTACGCTGCTTCAACCTTGGCGTTTAATTCAGCCAATAGTTTGTCTTGAAGTTCTTCACTGTACTGACCGAAAGAAAACAACCTGACAATAGCAATCAGTTAGTTACAATCTTTGATAAAAAATAAATCAAAAAAAAATTTTTTTTCTTACTTCACCATAAGTTGGAACTCTTTGGCTTTTTCCTCTTCCCACGACACCGATCTTTCTAGCATCTCCGTTTGTTTCTTAAGCACACCTATTTCTTTGCCCCTGTAATAAAGTTTAACCTTTTACGACACGTTTATGGACACTCGCTCACGTGTATTACATCTTTCTTTTAGTCAGAGCAAATACTGTTTGTAATTCTTCGAGCGCCTCTTCATTGTCCTGGCTCTTTTGAATCATGCGAAGACTTTTTTCTTCCATACCGGAAAAAATATCTAAAAGTTGTTGTGGTTTGGTAAAATAAAGATCCACCTGTTAAACAAATATAATTAGTATAAATATAAGATGTGTTAAACTGATTATAACAACTTTTTCATCTTCATCTTCCGAAAGTGCGGGTGATAACTCGGTATGGGCGCCCGTGCTAAAACTCAACATTTATTTTTTATGTTTTTTATTTTATTACTTATAAAATATTTTCGAAAAAATACCTTCCCGAATCGCTCGAGTGGTCCAAATCTCCAGTTGCGTCTTTCAATTCAACTTTTCTGCTCATACGTCGTTTAAATTTTCTGCCGCGCAGTGAAACAATACTCACACTGCGTGGTCGATGTTTGAGTTCCACCGCTGAATATTCTGATGGTTTTTCTTTTTCAACTGAATTCATATATTATATAAATTTTTAATTTAACAAAAAAGATAAAATAACTTTATTCTTTTACCATTGCGAGTCTGCTTCGACGCTATTTGTCGCTCTCTAGCTTTTTTCTCTTTCCATTCCTTCAGAAAATTGTTTTTCTCGATTAGATTAGATCAGATGGAAAAAACCAAAACAAAAAACAAAAAACAAAAAAATGACGTGTGAACAAACCGGAGGAGCAACATTAGTCAGGAATTTTTCGTAGGATTTGTATTCCGAGAGAACTTCATCCAATTTTCGGATTTTGCTATTAAAAAAAAATTGTTATAAAGTTTGCCAAGTGAATAACAAACTCCAAGACCTTTTTAAAGTGACAATTTGTACATTCAATTTTCGAATTTCAGCTACTTTGTCCAATTTCATTTTAGTTTCGATTTCGACTCTAAAACAAAGCGCTTTTAGAGTGTCACTTAATTTTCTTAAATTCCTACGTACTGTTTCAAAGCATTTATCGTATCACGATCAATACTCTTTAAAAACCGGTCAAAGTTCATGGCATCTTCTTCAAGCCGAGCTTCAGCTTTATCTAACTTTCTCTCCTCCGACAGTTGCGCATTTTGAATTCGCATCAACTCATCCTTCTTCACTCCTATCAGATATTGAATCAAAAGTATTTCTCGCTTCGCCGTTACAAAATCTTTGACCGTCTCCAAATTTTTTAATTTCTCTCCTGAATAACGAAGCTCAATCAATAAGAAATGAAGTAAACAATGATTTGAAATTTCTCTTCCTGCCTTTTGCCATTGCCTGAGCTACTTCCGGATCTTTTTGTACCACAGTTGTGGGCGTGGGCGGTAATTCCTTCGATAGACAGAAATCGGGAATCGATCTCAAAACATCAAAAGCATCTGCTTTAGACTCTCGCGCTGTTTTTTTATGCAATGGTTGTTTCATTCTCTGTACCAAGTTCTGCGAATAAAGAAAGAATGAAAGAATGAATGAATGAATGAATGAATGAATTATTAAAAATATATAATATAAAAAATATATTTAAAAAAATTTAAAAAAATTAAATAAATAAAAAGAATTAAAAAAATAAACAAATGAATAAAAAAAAATTTAAAAAAAATAATTAATAAATAAATAAACAAATAAATAAATAAATAAATAAATAGATAGATGCCTAAAAATATTTAATTGAATAAATAAATAAATTAAAGTACAGTTTTCCTTTCAACTTTTTCTTGATTAAGAAGCGCTGGCAACTCCGAATCTTTTGGACGTTTAAAGGGATTATAAGTTGCCGCTTTACCTACAGGAATAATAAAATTTATTCTTTAAATTCCTTTTTTGGGAATTAAGGTAAATATTAGCTTTTTTTTGAAGACGCATCAACACAAGCTGCAGATATTGTGCGTGATGTTTCTGTATTGATAGACACGTGTTTTTCAGACGACATTTTGAATAAATTCTGGAAATATTTTAAAAAAAATTAAGTTATTTTAAATATTATGAAACTATATTTATTTTTAAATTCTACCTTCACACCGATGCCGCGACTCTACGCAAATATCGTATCTTTAATTATAGGTCGCCATGGCAACTACAATAACAAACATCAATTTCTGATGTACACAGCTGAGCGATGCAGGAATTTCAGCCCAGATTGTAAACGTAAAACTCTATCCGTCATTTAAATTAAAAATTATTCATTTTCTATGCATCAGCGCGAAAAATTTAATATGGAATTCTCATATTAACCTCGTATTAACTCCATATTTACCGATTTCGTCGCTTCATAAAGTAAATACTTCATTCTGAAATAAAGCCAGCCATTCTTATCTTGTTTACGTAATTTACCAATCTTCTCTTAGCAACTTTACGTTTCCATGACAACAGCGTCATCACGTGATAACGCCTTTTACGCAAACAGTGCAGGTTTTTAGAACAATTTTCCTAAATACATGTTATGAAAGTTTGCACTTTATAGTGTGAGAAATGCGACGGGTTTATTGCAACCCTTTATGGCCGTCAACAAATCAAAAAATCCAAAATTACCTCGACGACCAAAACTACGCTCAGCATCGAAATCGGGTATGTGCGTTTACATAACATTAAAAAAATCGTTATTTTGTTAAAAATCAAATACAGGTGCAAACGGCAAAACCAGCTATAGATAATAAAGCACCGACATCTTATTATCATCTTCGTGTGAAATTAAAGAAAATTCAGGTATAGCTTGTTGCAATTACTATCAAATTGATTTGTATTCATATTTAAACTTAGCTGGAAGCAGAGCGACATGCAAAAGTAATGCAAGACAACATACTTCTATTAAAACGAATGTCGGATATATTGCACAGTAAAGGACCGCTCGGATATCAGCAAGAAGCTAGGCCAAAGACGAGGTTAAAGAATTGAGGTTTTTACAGCAAAAAAATTTGGTTCTGAGTAATCTTTAATTTAAAGGTCCGGAGTCAGAAAAAAACCACAAACGGGAGCAAATAGGGATTTCGTAGTGTATGAGCAAACATCAGATAAGATCATCAGTAAATGGGAAAAGGAATGGCAAACAAAATTAGACATCATTACACAGATGACGGAATCAGCGAAACGCAAGACTGCAAAGCCTGACAGTAATTTGTGTCCGCGTTACATCAGGGATTTTGGAGATCAAACCAGTCAGAAGTGGGTCTTACCCAAAATCGCGCCGCATGCGAAAACTTCGCCTAGAAAAACTGTAAGAGAAATAAAATATGCACAACAAATGCGTCATGGAAAACTTGATAATAGTTATCGATTTACATATCCTTTTTTTTATATTGTATTTAGATTCAGATAAATTCAACATGTGTTCCCAAATTGGGCGACAGTGAAGTGCGCCTAAGTAAATCAGCAATTCTTCCTCGACCAAAGGCAGCTACTGGCAGTCGAAAACTCTCGATACCACAAAATAACAACAACAGTAAAACCGTGAAAAACGGCGACGAAAATGAAATTGAAAATAAAGTTCCCATCATTTTAAGCGATCAATTTAAAATTGATTTTCCCTATCTATTTAACAGTGACAATTAAAATCATGTGGCGGCCATAAAACGGAAAAAGCCAAGGTTTTCAGACTTGAAATGGAATCTGTGTGAACTGTAGATTGAGATAATTTTAGCGTATGTATAATTTAACTATAAAATTGACAACATTCGCATATAAATGGGTCATCTTGACCCTTAGCTATCACAAGGGCAGTTCACATTTTGACTTTTCTCTTGTACTTTCATTTTCTCAACTTGTGAATTACGTAAGGACACGAGACAACTCACTTTATTCGTCATCTAGATAAGAATTTAACATCAATACTGCAATACTCCCCGAGAAAATATAACGCTTGCCCTACATTTCCATTTAGATTAGTCTAATTGACGTCAATATGCCACACAAACAACAAGTGAAGATAAACAGCGAGGTTTTTCAAATTGCATAATACTTGTTTACTTTATTCACACATTCTGTTAATTTTATTACACACGTCAATTTAATCTCTTATCATTTAACCTGCCTGCAGGTTAAACAGAAAGGCATGCCTTAGCAAATGATACAAATTGATCGACTGAAATAAAACGTTATTGTACACATAAAAATCACCAGCTCTTTATTTAATGTATTCCCAGCCATTGGTATTCGTTACAATTAATAAAGAAATAAAATTAGAATTGAAAATTGAAAATTAAAATTGTGCACTAAAATAATCCCAATTGTTTGAATTCACACATCGGAACATTTACATATTAATATATATCGATATATATGGAATTTTTTTTCCTTTTTTTTTTTTGAAAACTAAAATAAAATACTGTAATGCATATACTATACGTTGCACATTTGACACAGTTTCAATGTTGTTCTGTTCTGGGTTCAATGATAACTGTGCTTTCATTGCGAGGATCTGAACTCTTCGTTACCGATGAAAATTGCGTGTCCCATTGAAGATTTTTATTCATTGGCAATTCATTCTCTGCAAAAATATCACCATTTATTGGGTTTAAGTACAATGTTCAAGTAAGTCATTTAAATTCATGAAACAAAAATTCATTTCAGTTGTTACATGACTCACTACACAAAAATGCAATTTAGTAATACGTTGAACTGGAAAAAATGGGGTTAATCTTTGTGGGTACAACTGTCACTTGTAATTGATTACAACCCCCGTGACGAATTCAATTGGGCACATGTAATTAAATGCAATTATCATTTTATCAATGCCAAAAATGCTCGGTTAAAATAAAATAATCTTACATTGCCACTTGTATCGCCGCTTGTGATCAATCAAAACACATCATGACACTCTAATCATTCGATTAAGTTGCTGATATAAACTATAAAATGCCATTTAAACATACACTCGCTCACGACTAATAAACAAAAAATAAATGCAAACTAACAAAAAGTAATAAAATTTTGTATCAAATAATGAAATTAGCAATTAAAAAACAGGATTGATGCAAAAACGCGAGATATCACTCCTTCAATGAGTCATAATACTTTAAATTTCTAGCATTCTCTCCAATAATTACAGCTCTGTATGATGTTTGGATACCTGATGTAAGGCATGTTGACTCATCCAAATGCGGCTGAAATTCAGGTGTCGGCACTGATACTTTATCTATAATCATTTCCTGCGTTAGACGTATAAAAAATAGAAAAATTTAATTCATGTCAAATTTATACGCGAGAAAAATTTCAGAAATTTAAAAAATACTTGCCCCTTGAACTTTGGACACGAGGATCATGAGAAATGATCCAACTATAGGTGGAATACCCGCATAAATGAATGCCGCGTCATAAGATCCGGTCCAATCTCGGATCGCGCCTGCATAGAATTACACGTTCTTTCCATATTTTATTTATTTACAAATTAGTCACTTATAACCAGCTCACCAGCTATCGGAGGTCCAAGCGTTAAAGGGATCGAGCACAACCCAAGAAGGAAACCGATCGCCTGCGATGCCCCTTGCCGCCCTGTTAAATCGATGGCAATAGGCCCCAACAAACTAATGAAGCAGCCGTCAAATAGGCCTAATCCTAAACATAGGATGATGAGGGCTTCATAGTAATGCGCGTATGGCACAATTATTGTAAGAATCCCGATGCAAAAGAAAGAAAGCTAAAAAAAACACACATATTAAATTATGCAGAGATTAATACGTGGAAAAATGCGCTCCCATTTCCCTATTAATAATTTATGGTTTGTTATTTGTAATGTGACGTTAATACCAGATTTGAATTGCTCGTCAAATGTGGTGTAACACAAGTCTCGTAACTGATCGTCCCTAATTACGGCCATCTTATGTAATAAATGTCCAAAAATACAGCCAAATATATTTTACAAGTTAAGTGAGAATGCTTATCTTATTATGGAATGTACTGAAAGAAGAAAAGGAAAATTGTCCGTTTAAATTTAGATTTAAAAAAATATTTCTAGACAAACTGATTAAAAACAAAAATTAAAGGATCTATGAAAGATTATATAAGTAAAATGAGTAGTGGATTTTTCCATGACTCATTTCGTGGTTTGTGCAGCCATCGAGTTTTATTTAATTTTCCTTTACCAACATTGCGTCATTTTCATTTGTTATTGAATAATGCAGTATAAAGTTGAAAAACTATCCATCAACTCGAGCGGCTATGGATGAAATTTCGAGTGTTGGTTTTACTCGATCTGTAACATCACATCATAATTTTTTTTCAAAGTATCAGATTAGATTTCAAGCTCACAGTTTTCAAAACCAGATAAATTTTTCACTCAAAAAATCACTAAGTACAGTAGCTCCCATCTCTCATCTGAGTCATGGTTTTAAAAAAAGACGCAGATTAATGCGAATTGTATCGATTGAAATCAAATTGAAGTTCTTAAAAAAAGGTTAATGAACTCTTGCCTGTTGTAGAAATATGCGATTAATCGAAGGAAAATCGGCGAGTCGACCAAATACTATTCTTCCGATACCAGATGTTATTCCCATACACGAAACCAGCAGTTCTTTGCTCTTCCCTATGTACTCTTCTATAAACAAGGAAGGTAGCGGGTTTTCTTGAAAGAATGCAACCTAAAAATATTTTTAGAAAATAATAATAATTACACTTTATTCGACCAAATCAATTAAAACCTTGAGAAAGTGATGTTTATGTATAAATTAGAAATTTAAAAACAATAATATAGACTTTGAATCGCGCCAAACAGTTTTGCCGGCACTAATCGGTTAACATAAAAACATATTCTTTCCACCTTTCAATAACCTCGAACCTTGACTTCCAAGTTCCCCCTTTAATTTATTTTACTTTTTTAATATCAGCTGTAGAAAAAATTCCGAATATCAAAGTGCACACTAAAAAATGCGTCCGCTGATTACATTTTAAATTGATCTAATACGCGAGTCGATAAAACAAAATACTTACTAAATACATGTAGGGTACAAAGTATCCGAATAGCGCCACTGGAATCGTCAGAGCCCAGATTCGGTATTTTCTATTTTTCCAAAGTTTAACGTTGACGATTTTAGTACAAAAATGTTGGCATTTATCAATCCACGACACATGATATTGAGTGCTCGCAGCAGCTTCCGGAGGTTTTTCAAATGGAAGTTGAGCTCGAAACAGCATCGAGCATCCTATTAGCGATGCTAGCATCAACGCCAGCAATTGAAACGTGTACTGCATCCCGATGGATTTGAACAAAAATTGCAACATAAATGGGAAAACAACGGTAAAAAGACTACTCCCAAACGTGACGATCCCGTTTACGAGTCCAATTCTCCGTTTAAAGTAATGTCCGAGGATTACTAGTGATGGCGTGTAAGCCAGCGAGAATCCGGTTCCCAACGAAATTCCAAATGTCAAATAGTATAGTACAATGGAGTCTACGAACGAGGAGATAAACATCGCTGTTGTAGCGATGATGGAGCCAACTAGGGCTATTTTCCTAACTCCGAATCTGTCGACAAGAACTCCGGCCACAGGTGAAAGAAGGAATGTTATTCCGATACAGAGCGATCCGATGGTTGCTAGACGAGAACGAATAAATAAAAATGCAATATTTAAAAATTTTATTTTCAAATATCTCAATTATATCACTTTAAATTAAAACAGATATAAAATTAAAAATAAAATCAAACTTTAACCCGCGCTGTCAACACACCGTAACTTATCTACTTAAGGCCAATTGTTCTTCTGACACATTTGCAATACAATTAATTCTCCCATTTTTACATCCACACGCCTACATTTTAAGCATTATGTGTTTAAAAAATTGGCTTGGAGCCAAAAACCTGCTCTTTTTTTGGATCGTTGTCCCCTTCATTCCAGCTGACCGTAAGTAGTTACGTAAGCAAACTTACCTATTACAACATTTCCAACATCGGGGTATTTGCTTTGCAGGTTTACAAACAATACTCCTACGCTGTTTATTATCCCGAATATGGTACCATTTGTCCAGAAAGACGCAAAACAAACCAACCAGGCTCTGCATCCACTGTCCATCTGCAATGTTGGCGCCTCTCGTTTTACGACCGATATTGTCATAGGTGTTTGTAAAGTTTCTTTATCCTCCATATCTTCGTCCAGTACTCTTGGCTTGCGAATCTCACGAGTTACCCCCATTGCCCTTGGACAATGGATAAATTCGATAGTTTGTGCACACGTAAGCGCGTCAAGTTGTATTCAAAAATAGATTCAAATTTGTCTCTGACAAAATAATACAGATTTAGTAAATGAGCGCGGAGACGTAAATCGTCATGACTATTGGCAACTCTTGGCTGGCAAATACTAAGCTCGTGTGTGTTACTTCTCCCATAATCACATGTCGAAAGACCAGAAATTACGCATGGCTGAGTTTTTGCTAACGGAATATCTTACAAATTCCCACTAGATGACAGCAGTATTCGGAATATTTGACTCGACACAAAACCGCCCTCTTTTGGTTCGAGGGAGTAATGTTTTTTTAAAAATTTATTCAATTATTTTTTGAGATAATAATTGCGCGCACACAAATTTCCTTTTGTATTTTATTTCCTGATACGTCGATACAATGAAATAAAGAAAAACAGCTCCACATTTTATTCACACGGAAAAAATCCTCTTTATTTTATATTTTATATTATCCTGATTAAAACAAACACAATAAATAGTATTTTATTGTACATAACGCGATTCTTATACGTTAAATTTCTATTTCAATGGCATCAGCTAAGCAACAACCGGGTCTGTAAATTTAAAGGGTAATTAGAAAATCATCAGACCATCACGTGATTAATGTGTAATAGGTAACTGACGTTTTAATGCATTACGTTTATAAGAACTTTGTAATGGTGTCGCCTCCTAAGAACCGTCCTAATCATCATCGTCATCATCATCCTCAGGAACGAAAATGTCATTTTCTTCTAAGAAAGCGGCTCCAGTTTTACTCAACGTTGCGCCGATATATAATCCTGGGAGAACAGTTAAAATAACTTTGAAAAGACCCAACGGAATTTTTTCGGGATCTTCAATAATGGCTCCTGATTTTGTCGTTGTCAGTGAACGCCGCATTGGTTCTTTGGTAGGCTCGCGAAGTATTTGTTTGAGAAATGAGGCTATTCGCGAGCGCAACAAACTGTTGGCTGCCATCTTGCTTTTAGTGTTCTATGTTGACGCTAGCGGCTTCGAGTTAAGCGCGGGAAATTTAAATAAACTAGGCTTAGTATCAATAGTTCGATAGAAAATTTCAAAATTTCATAAAAATTAAACCGAATATTACACCATGGAATACACAATATTTAACCCCTCTTTCAATTAAAAAGACTTAGTTATCCTTACCCCCTCTTCTTTCTTTATTTAAACCACTCATTTAACCCCCAGGGTGCACATACAATTTGCTGGAGACCCAAAAATGGGACTCTTACTCGTACATCAACCTCGACCAATCACAACATCGGCTCCAATAAAAAAAAAATCCTCATTTTTGTTGAAAATTCCAAACTTTATACATTTACATTTCGAATAAAATGAGTATTTAGTACCTACATAATTATGAAGAAAATATAACTAGAGAATTCTACACGTTATAACAAATATTATAAATTAGCAGGAACTGATTTATTAATCTCGAGAAAATCCTCAACGGCCAGATAAATCGGATACTTAGCTTCTTCCGGACAACACACTTCCAAGTTCCAGCGATTCAATTTAGGATCGAACGTAAACACTTTGCCAGTTTCATCAACCGACCAAAAGCCACCACCCTGATGCTGCTGACGAGCAACCACATTAACTAAGGGTCCTGGACTCGCTCCTTCGGCCTTAAATGTACGCCAAGAATTTCGTATCGGGTTATAGCAATAAATCCTCATCGGCTGATCCCGCCGAATCAAAATAATCATATTGTGTTGCGCGACAGCCAACGTATCAACATTAGCGAATCCTTCCGGTAATGGTGCGATCACTTCCCAAGCAGAAGACGGCCGTCTTAAGTCTAACATTTCACATTTATTCGTGTGACCTGCAAACACGTACAGTCTTTTCTGCAGAACAGCACCACTCATTTTGTACCTTCTCTCGTTCATCCGCGGTAATGTCATAAACCAACCTTCGCCCGGATGGAAGACCTCGACAACGTCCAATGCTTTGTTCCATCTGTTTTTACCACCTAGTAAATACAACAAACGTCCGTGCGATACGATTCCGATGCAGGAACGCGGACTTCTCAAATGCGGGCCCGAACGAAATGTTTGTGTGTCAACGTCAAAGGCGTACACCATACTTAGTTTTGTTCTGCTCGCCGAATCTTCACCACCTATTAAATAAATCGTTGATTCGTGATACGCAACTGCCATGTCCCTGTACGAGCCGATGCCCAGTCTGTGCGCAGCCGACCACAGATGACTGTCTAAACGACAACAGTGTACTACGAGTCGGTTATCGAAACTGCAGTTCAGTAGAAATAACACTGGACGGTTTCTCTGGCCCAACATTTCCTCTAAGTTACTGCTGGTTTCAGTTATGAATTGAATTTCGCTGGGGAGTTCGGACAGTTGCGTCGCCGATTGACTCCGTTGCGGCAACGGTTCGCGGTGACTCGGTGAAATGCTGCGGGAATGATGTCGTTTTCGCAGTTTCTTCTCTTTTTTATCTTTGGTCAAAGTTTGAGCGGACAAGTTGCTGAAGGAGTTGGGACATTGTCGGCAAGTACTTAGGTTCGGTTCGCCTTCGTCTTCGAATGTTATTGTTGGTTTTTGAATTATATCGAAAGTTCCCGTTGCCGTTCCTTTCGTCGCGTCGCGTACAGCTGTTTTGCCAACCATGTGTGTCGCAATTCCGCAGATTTTAGGCGATCTGCCTAGAAGTGCTGTTTTCCCTAGAATTTTCACCAAATTAACCCATGATATTTTGCCTTTTTCCATTATGGCAATTAATTCTTCAAAATATTGCTCTCTCTTTGATAAATCAAACGCTACCCAATTGCAAACGCCAAACAACATTGTTTTCTGTGAATTGAAGTTATTGAAAGTTATATTACATACAAATAAAATATCAAAACGCTTACTATCATTGCAGAATCTTCTACCATAGCTGACACTTGATAAGCAACTGCACTCAAGCACTTAAAATTCAGTAGCAAATGCGAATTCTTAGCCACGATTTCCTTAAGATGTACAATAACGTGCTTCACAACGACGTCGCGAACTTCAGCTACGTCGAACTTGTAAGCCCATTCCCACAGTTGGTTTGCGTGAATTAATTTATTTCCATCGTGTTTTAAGAGCTGTTCCGTGAAATAACCAGGAGCTCCCGTGATCTGAAGATATTGTCCCGCCATTATCGTGCGCAGAATCTTATCCGTATCACTGCTGTGCAATGTCTGACTCATACATCCTAAAAGATAACAACTATAACTTAATATTAAAGAATATTATCAAATTTACCTTTGTACATATAGGTAAGAAGTAGATCCATTGTTTCTTCATCAACATACTCTACTTCCAGTGTACTAAAAGGTTGTATTTGACTATCTTTTAATAAAACGTCTTCTAAAAACGGACTACAGCAAGCTAAAACCAGTCTATGAGCTGATAATCGTTTTTCGTTACACAACAACACCATGTCAATATATCGGCGATTTCTTCGAAAACTATTCATTTTGCTTGACTCTTCGACGAGTCGTGTAACATTCACTTCTTTTTCTGCTATGATATCAGAAGCTTCGTCCGTTTCAAGTGTTGGCATAGTACTGGCTGAATGCGTTTGTTGTTGCTCTGAACCATTGTAAGCAAAATTAAACGTCTTCTGACTGTGTGAAATGAACATTTAGTTGATATTGTATATTGTAATTAAAAATGTAACGACATACCTCTGTTTATCGCTTTTTCTTTCACTCATGATCAAAATAAGTTGCTAACAATATCAAAAATATGGCCGTCAGCAGAACTTTAATACAACAATAATGCAGACTTGCAGAAGAGATTAAAATCCTTTAATAAATCTTTAAAATTATTGTTTCACAGTAATTGTTACGTATTTCTCTGTATTATAAGCGGTGTTTTTTTTTATTGCTGCACACATATACATAAATAGTTCACACACTTTATAAATGTTTATTTTATTACTCAGCGCCAATGGATTTAAAATACTCAGCGGCGCTTCTCTCGTCATACCACGGCATAGACCCGTCACCCTTAAACTTGCGGCGTTTATTTACTATTTCTTTCGGAACTCGCTTCAAGTCATACGCAAGACCAACTGCAGCCCACATGTCTATGAAAAATGCGGTTATGTTTCTGTGCCAACCCCATTCTGAAGCCGCATAAT
Source organism: Stenotaenia linearis (assembly GCA_034700445.1). NCBI lineage: Eukaryota > Metazoa > Arthropoda > Chilopoda > Geophilomorpha > Geophilidae > Stenotaenia > Stenotaenia linearis. Next base: position 29,064 of record JAQIXT010000497.1, read on the forward strand.
CCCATGGAAAAGTGTGATGGTAATTGTGAAAACCTTCGCCCAGACTTAAAACAGAAACCAGTCCGCTGTCCGCTGGATTGATTGCTCTGAAACAGAAAATCAAAGATTTGCACTCATTTTAGCCAAATATTCAGTAGCCTTACTTACCGATCGTAAGGCCTGTCACCCCAAAGATGTGCAGCACTGTTGACCAACCAAGTACCGTGTAAAAAGACGCAATATCGGAAAAGAGCGCAAACAAAAAACGCACTGGGTAAATCTTCTCCCCAAAGAGCATACGGGACATAAGTAGGCAATACGAAACACATTAATAACACAAGTGGCAAATAAATTCTATGAATAAAAAGGAAAATTATTTTAATAGTTTAACCAAGGTTGAACGATATACAGGAAAATGAAAAAAAATTTATTACTTGTGCTGAATTCTGACAACTGGATCGGCTAACAAATCGCTGACATCAATTAATTGGCCTTTATTAATCACATCAGGATGTTTACGAGAGATGAGCCATCCCATATGTGCGAAAAAGAATCCTCGCTTGGCATTATGGGGATCGGCATTGGTCTCGGAAAATTTGTGATGAGCTCTATGATCGCGGCTCCATTCAAATATGCTGTTCTGGAATGAACAGAATGCTTAAGTCAGATACAACATTTGCCTCCTAATGAAATTTTGTATTGAAATTGGAATCTTATTAGAAATAAAATATGCTTCAAAATGGGTTAAATAGGGTTTTCGTGTAGAAATTAAGAAAATAACTGGTCGTGATGAAACTTCCTTTTTCATTGAACTGTAATGAGTTTAAAGCTGTTTTTGCTTTTAAATCTCTCAGATTATTGAAACTTACTTGGAATGCAAGTGCATTAGCAAATGCCAAATATATTCGCAATGGCAACCGTGCACTGTAAGAACGATGAGCCCAAAGTCTGTGTGCACCCGAGGTAATGCCCATAAAACCCAACACCACCATTATGTAACCTGAAATTGAAAAGCCAATCATTAAATATTGAATTATTTATAATAAATTTAATACTAATCACTAATTTCCACAATGTGGGCATAAATAAATTCATCTTTTCAATAATATTATTTTAATTTCGAATCTAACTCTATACACTTACACAAAGTATAGCATAAATACAAAAAATATAATTATGAATTTTTTCCTTTACGGGGAATTATTATTTCACTTTGTTGTTCCGCCTTTACCATTCATTGACAGTTTCTGTTTGTAATTCATTATTTCTATAGCTACACGCATTTCAGGCACATCCACACACCTTAAACGGGGGATTAGAAACGCCTTTAATTGAATCATATTATATGCAGATGGAATCGACCAATTGTTTGTGTGAATTGAGACATGTTTATACCTTTATAGGTTTAAGAATGTCTCCATACATATGTGACTTTTTATACCTTTTTTTCTGAGAGTGCTGTATCCTAAGCACAAGAGTGTATAAAAATTTTATAGTTCAAAACACATCACGCAAAAAAATTTGTACAAAAAAATCTTTTTGCCTGTTGTGCCTCCTTTAAAATAACCTTGGGTACATGACACTTCTTTCGATTAGAAATACAATAGCAGGAGATCGAAGCCGACTTTGAACTTACAATGATAATTACAATGATAATCAACGTACAATGATAATTAGGCGGCCAATGGAGAATGTCCCCTATAGACGCGCAGAGATTTTTCCTGGACAACTATTCTAGCGTGCAGTACAGTTTCACCGGGCCGTTCCACAAAACAGTCCGGATCAAACTTGATCAGAGGTTAAGTAAGACACTTTTACTTCACAATATAGGAACAAAAATGGAAAAACTACTTTGCAATACTAAGAATCTTTCTACTTATTTCCACAGATCGTGATCTTCACATCAATGATCATAAATACTATTGCGATCGCTCTTCGGAGACAATATATGTGGATGATTTTACTATAATTCTAATGTTTTTGAGTTTAGTCAAGTTTATCCTAAAAACAGGGATGTACCTTATATCAAGAATAGATAATAGACATGTCTATAATGTCTATATTATCCATTCTGGCTTATACAGGGTGAGTATAAAGTCTCGGGTCTCGGGCCAATGTTAAGTCAATGGGTGGCCAGGACCAGACTTTATACTCACCCTGTATATAAAGAACTGAAAAATAATCAAACTAATCATGTCAAATAGCCCGACTACTGAACGCCTTTACTGTGCGTACAGCGGCCACCAAAAGTATCATTAGAGCTCGAGCGTTAAATGTTAATAGATAATAGAAAACAATAACCTAGGTATTTAGCAATAGTAAGCGACCTAAGAAAATATCTTTATATCGTATTTACTCGATTTTTAGAATTACTTTTTTAAAACTAAAAATTCGGCCGAGAAATTGAGGTGCGTCTTAAATACGACTGTCTTATATTAAAATAATTAATAGCGACAATTGACTACTTTAAAATAATTTCCGACCCAGATCTTGGCGGAAATAGTCATCATGGCCATAAATATAATAATAATATAAAATTTAAAATGTTTTTTTAATAAAATTTTTTTTCTCAGAATTGGGGTATGTCTTAGAATCAAGTAAATACGGTATTCATTAGACTTAAAAGAGACTTACCCCACATTATTGTTAAAACTTTAACGCGAAAAAGTAAAAGATAAAGCCCATAAAATCCACCGGCATGTAAATAAACGAACAGCAGTACATTTCTCCAAACGAATTGCAAAGGAATGTATTCCATTTTTTCATTGCTTTTGATGTGACTTTTTGTAACAGTTGTCACCGATTGATTTTCTTCTTTTGGCGCCATGATAACTTACAAGTCTAAATTAATGTTTTTATGGATTTTAAAGTAAAAATTTTCTTAATAAAAGATTGAAAAGAAGTAATAAATAAATTAACATTATAAGCGCAAAGCATTTTTCAATGCATACTTACTGACTGTCAGTGAATAACTGAAGTGCATTCATAATCCGACATGGATTGATTTGATTGCGGCAGCACTTGCGCAAACTAGGAGGGAAAAATAAACAGTTTCAAGGAAACTGGAAAACAGAAAAGTGAATTCAAACCCAATATGAAATATTTACGTTTCACTCGCCCACTTACAAAAAAAGAACTAAAAATTATGGCTGTTGAAATAATTAATTAATAGTTTGAAGTGTTTGTTAAATCCTAGTGTTTTTAATCCACTAAATAACCACCAAGATTATTTTAAGAAATAAACAATATGTTTATTTGACACAAAAAATACTCAAAAGGACGGACAAGACTCGGTTTTGAGTCTGCCCCAAAAAGATAAATACAAAATGGTTGGGTTTGATTCTGTGAGGAATCAAACCAACAAAATCACAATACACTTTAATTAAAGAGAACTGCTACAATTTAAGAAACAATTAAATTATTAAGCTAAAAATGATCAAGACTGTTGATATATGGTTAGAATTAAAGTATCTTTTATTAAACTGAAATCTCGTGTTTACGTATTTACACATTTGGTTGCACTACTGGATGAGAAGAGAATTGATTTGATATGTCAATCCTGATCCTTATATATCGGTATGACAGCCTAATCTCTAGTCACGTGATAGCGCGTTTCTTATCTAAGTTACACAAAGTGTTTTCGTCATATTAACAAAGACAACTCTTAAGAAACAATTAAATTATATAAATGATCACAATGAATTTCTATGTATTGTTTAAAAACCAGAAAAATACAAACAACTCTCTTGTTCCAAAATGGAAGCAAGGAGAGGAAAAAAGAATTAGCCCG
>JAQIXT010000498.1:0-32738 GCA_034700445.1 Stenotaenia linearis
GGGAAGGGGGAAGACTGTACAGAAATTTGTCTCAAATTTTTCCAACTGTTATTTCTGGATTGGATGTGAGATAGATTGAAATAGATAGAGTGCTTCGAAAACACTGCACTAAATACCCAATCTCATCTGTTCACATTTTAACATCTCTGTAATCGAGATTTGCATCTTGCAATCAACAATAAAGTTTTGTTATTAGCAGGGTTTTAAAAATAATTTTGCATATCGATGGCATCTTAGAATCAGTGAAATCTGACAGGTTCAGAAAAATTCTTTTCCTAACCACAACTTACTTTCAGTACATGAGTACCACTCGGAGCTCCTTCTTGCACTTTCGGGTTGTAGCTTCCGCAGTCCTTAAAAACAGGCTTATTGTCGTTTACATCAGTAATAAATACCACTACTAGCGCTGTGCTTGTATGAATAGTGGAGGGACCGTTTTCACAACACGAACCATCGTCTCTCGCTGTCACATTTAATTCGTATTTATCTTTATCTAGATTTATAGGACCGTTATGTAACCGTATTACACCTGGAAACAAAATAATAGCAATTAATAACCGCTTAAATGCACCAAATAAGCTTTTAATTACCAGTCATTTCTTCGATAGTAAATTGCCCAGACTTAGTCCCTCCACCTGCAAAGCCAAACTTCACGTTGTCTCCGTCTTTATCAGACGCAACAACCGTAGTCACTAACGTATTCGGGCCTGCATTTTCATCAACATTCGGTGTGTATACGTCCTGGCTGAATTTTGGTGGTTCATCATTCTTATTTTTGGTATAAATTCGAACAGTGGCAGTTCCAGTCTTGGGTGGTTCACCTTTATCTCTCGCAATCACGGTAAACATGTAAAAAGCGTTGTTGTCGTCCGCATCTAGTCGCTTATTCGATGCAATTTCTCCGTGTTGATTGATCGTGAAATTATCGTCACTCACTGAATATTCAATTTGTGCATTTTGTTCGCTATCTGCATCAGTTGCTCGAACTGCAAAAATAAATAATAAAGTTTTATTTGCAATTCATTAATAAATACAAGCATAATTTTCTGCATTGCACGCAAAAAGTAACAAAACCTAATAATTCGTTACGAAAGAGAATTAAGTGACGTTAAATTATTCGCATGACTATTTTCCTCGTTTAATCCCTAATTACCATATTGGAAAACGGTTTATTTTCAGTTTAGGTAAATAACCAAATTATAAATAAACTAATAAATCCAAAAATATGAATGTTTAATCTTTTTAATTTAATGTTTACTACTTTTATAAACAAGTTCAATTCTCCGGAAAATAAATTTGATTTTTTTCAAACCGAATTTTTTTTTTGCCTTCACAATGAAATTCATTTGCTTGAACGTGAATAATTCATTCATTCAAATTTTCAAAACCGAAAAAAAACTCGTTTATCTGGTAGAAAAAGAACCATTTCTCCAGTTGGTGCCCAAAATTCTATTCGTTCCTCCACCTTTTTGCCTTAATTCAATAACTTCCACAGAATGATTGAATACACTCAACCCTAGTCCAGACTCAAATTGAGTTATTGCGCAAAGCACCTCTGGGTTTTGTGTTATTCAGTCGATACAACTTTTTACCTATGGCCTGAGGCGTTATTCCAAAAAAAAAGAATTTGCTCAAAAATTAAATAAAAGTCAATGAAGCACAGATTTTTCCATCACTTCACAGTTTTATGGAATAAAGCAATATTTGACCAAATCACCTTTGAGGATGGACGTCCCTACTGGAATGTCTTCGTCCACATTGTGAGCTTGGTAGTCAGGAAGTTCGAATTTCGGCGGGTTATCGTTCACGTCTGTTACTTTGATTGTCAGCTAAAATTTAAAGAAAAGCAGGAAATGGATTAGCGAAAATCAATTGCAAAATTTGGGAAAATAATTGGAGGGTGCAGTGACTAAATATCGTTGCATATTTAGCATAATGAAAATACGTTTCTTTTATGAAGTAAAAAAGTGAGTTTTGCCTGTGAATGTCGTGGGATGAATATATTACACGTTTTTACTTACTCATCGTGGTACATAAACTCAATCTTGCTATTCAACCAGCTTTCAAAAATGATGAATCACGTGCAATTCTCGTTACATTTTGTTTACACGGATTACAATTTTTGACAGAGGAAATTGCAGAGATCTCATTTTCAAATAGAATTTACGAGAATTCTGTTTGAAGACTTCTGGTGAAATTATGACATTTGCTATTCATCACATCCAGAATACTAATTTACCAATAAATTATTTACAACGTTCACAAAATTCAAAATATGCTGTTAAATAATTCATGCAAATGCTTTAATTACGTCCAAATTAACTCTTTACTCTACTACTTTTAAATCGTAATCAAATCTTTACTTTCCTCAGACGCACATTCCAGTTTACATATTCTAGTCACCGTGGGTCATTAAAAATTCATTCAAAAATAATATTAAAACTAATTTTGAAAATAAATGACATTTTGGTTGGATGATCATACTTCAACCGAAGTCGAAAATCCTCCAGAATCTTCGGTGGCTGTTACTATCAACGAATAAGTATGAGGTTGTCTAGGATCCTCGTAATCCAGTTCCTTAGCCAGTTTTACTATTCCGGTGGACGGACCAATGTTGAAGGTTCCTGCTCCCATTCCCTGAGCCTTGAGAGTATAACGGATTTCTCGTTGAGCAAAGGATTTCGCTTTAACGGCGATAATACTGTAACAGAAAATAAGAGAGTAAAGATTCTCATCAATAATAAAAAACCGAACGAGAAAAAAGAAAAAGAAACATTTCTGTTGCTACAAGATAAACCGAATCGCGGGTAAACATCCGCACTACAAACTATGCACGCTCAAATCCTCTTTTAGTCCTTTCCTAATATTGACACTCGTAAATCTTGCCGAAGGAGCTCAAAAACTCCGTTTTCCATACTTACTCTGAATCTTTCTTCTTATTTTCTGGTATAGTAGCGTCGTAAGATTGCATGTAAAACTGCGGTGGGCGTTGTCCTCCAGTAATGGACAATTTCTCCTCTTTGGTTGACTGAAACTCTCGTTCCGAGATGCGCCCATTCTGATCTTCAGCTTTGACGTAAAGCACGTATTCTTTGTCCAGTTGGAATGGCCCAGTACCACGAGTTCGCACTTCTCCAGATCTCTCATCTACTTCAAATCGACCGCCAGCTAAATAAAAATTGGAAAAAAAAATTAAATTATTAAAATCACATTAAGAAACATTTCATTTGCGTTTAATTTCTTTTCCCTCGCTGGTCTCACGTGCTAATATTTTTGCAAATTAAAATGACATCTGACTGAAGTTAAAAATTTTCCCCTTTTTACATTTTCTAAACTTTACTTCGATCAAATTAAGCAACTAAACACTTTATATGCAATTACGATTTTTCCCCACTTTTAAAAGACGGTGTTCTAATGACTTTACAACATCATCCGCTAATAACTTTTCTAGTCAACCAGTAACCACAGCAGTAACCACATCGTAACATCGTGATGTAAGTTAAGTGCAAAGAACGACCAAGTGATTACAATAGATAAATCAATTTTGCAAAATTTTCGTTATATGTAAAATCGGGCAAATCACCGAAAAATTTTTAATTATCTGCGAAAAAAAATTATATTTGACTTTTACCCCTAAAAATGTTTCTATAGCAATTAATTCTAATTTGCCGAGTGACCCATTCGATCAGATATCATTTCCTCGTTTATTTCCCACTTGTTCACGAGATAGTACAAATAAGCCAATCACAATGAAGTCATTAAGGTTATTGAATAAATTTCAATATGATATAAACGTTAATTGTTCCTCCTAGCTTTACAGCACTCGCTCAAAATGACAATACAGCATTCGGCTTCTCTGTATTGCATTAAAAGCTCCGCTCTTGCTTTATCCTCATGAAATTTAAATGCCTTTAAAATAAATTGCTAATTTATATTTCCAAAAAAGCGTATTCCGTTTCAGCAGTAATTTTTAATGTGCAGTAAAGGAAAAACAGAAGCCGAACTTTACCGGTTAATTTGGCTGCAACGTGCAGTATACTTTCAATGTTTCTCTTGTTTTCATTACATCTGTGCAATAAGGTCATCTAATTAAATGATTGCATCCGCGCAGATGGACAGAGCCACATAAACGAGACCATTACATGCGTCGCGCACACAAAAGAAACAATAATTAAAAGCTAAGAAAATTGATTCCCATCACGCTGAAAACTGCAATCGTTTTGCGGTGTAGGCGAGCAAAATACGACGATGGTCAGTTTGCACCGATGTTAACGACCATTGAAATCCAGTCTAATCACCTTTATCCATTGCAAACTTCACTCATTTCCTTACCGCCAAGTATCAGCGATAACGGCTCATTTAATTCTAAAACCACACATTCACACACATTGTATTTACATTCCATATTTAAGCTGAAACCAACCTCTTTAAACTTTCTCTCCATATTTAGTCCTTCGCAAATTACTTCCCTATTCCTAATCAATTTTCTTGTGTAATTACACAGGCGCACAAGAATTTCCTTGGACACGCACACAACAAATGTTCAGTTCCCATTCAATATTTTTGCTTTCGTTAAATATAAAAAAGTATATTTACCGTAAATGAAATTTAAGCATTTTCAGATTAAATATATTCTTAAATGCGCTTTAGCATGAGATAAATATTTTGAAAATCTGAAATAATTTAAATTCGACTTCAAAAACAGTAAAAACAAGAAATTATGAGTGAATAACAGCAAATTACTATTCAATACTTCATTTTCATCGCACAGTCATAAACTTTCAATTTTCACTGCAGCATTTTATCGAATTCCCCTTTTGCAAACTCCGATGCAAATTTTTTCTAATTAAGCATCACTTAAGAATATCCTCCTCCCCCGCGGTAATTAATTAGGAACGGAAAAGTGGAAAAAAGATGGCTGTTCGAGTAAAGGTTACTTACTGTAATCACGAACGAGAAAAAAATGAATATTAGCATCTGTATCTGGATCTCTGGCTTGTAGTTTATAGACAGGAGTCCCTGGAGGTGCATTTAATTTAACCACAGCTTGCATGGGCAATGGCCGATTGATGAAATAGGGTAGTTCGTCATTCACGTCCTTAATTCGAATAATCACACGCTGATTTTCGACTTCTGCGAAATAAAAGAAACAATTAGAGCAAAATCGAGTAAAATTTATTTTCCTTCAAATAATTCGTTAACCGCTACAAAGCAGGATGCGAAATAACACCCCTCTTACTCCTTACATCCTCTTTTTTCCCTCCATTTCACTATTGGGTGCGTGCTGTGCTTAAAATTGAGCTCAGCCCACCCACCCACCGTTTGCCTTCCCTTCCTCCTAATTTAGTTTGCAACATTTATTGCACCGCCTTCCTGCTACTGCACACGGTTCCCAGCTGCAATCTCCGTGGTCATTTCTTTAACACACGACCACCTAACAGCCGTCTTTAAAGCTTCCCCCTCTACGCCAGCCACCCTCCTTCTCGTTGCGCAGGCTCAAAGCTCAGATTAACCTCAAAATTCTCATCCCGAAAACGCAAGCACAACTCATTTTAATAATTTATTTCTCGCCGACCATTAATAAATATTAAATTGACAAAAAAAGGGGAAAAAAGCCTGCTTTATGGTATCCTTCGCCATTTCTGTGCATCCATAATGCGCGTGTAAGACTCTCAACATCAATTTATAAAATGCGGAAAACCGGAAAAATTTTTATGCCTTTGTGGCGTTAACATTTGCATATATATTAATATCTGGTATTATAAATTAATCCCGGTACTTATAATATCCGGATTTATCTCTACTTTTAAATACTTTGAAGAAAAAAATTTATCAAAACATGAAAATAAAACACTAATTAAATACTAAACGAATCGCTGCAGCGTAGGGAACGAATGGAAGCGGATTGGAATGCCAATAAGAAGGGAGAAAAGCAGGCACTCAAACCAATTCAATTACCCACGGATGATTAACGGATGAAAGTTTACAGAAGCTTCGGTCTGCAAATGCTAACCGACAGACTTGTTACAGACTCGCTTAAATCCATTGTCCGTTTATCAATACCAGGCACACTTCATGTTAACTGCAGCGTGCTCGATTCTGATGCGACCGTCACCAACATGTACGATTAAATAATCGAAAAATCCATAAATTAGTCCGAAATAATTTCCGAATTAGCCTATTTTCCGCTTGCTTAAACGCGTTTCTGTTTTTATTACGTTTTTAACCATTTCTCGCAGCGATGCGCGCTTGGTAACAAATTCTCCGCCAGAAGGAATTTTCACTGCCTTTCACCGATTGAATCAAATCATGTCAAGAGCAGAAAAAAAAAAATTCTCATGCGAAAAAATATTTTAATTAAATTACTTTGCAAACAAAATTTTTAAAAATATAAACAAATTTTCAAGTTGCTCTCATTCTATTTTTATTTGTTTGTAAACACGTTTCAACACAACCCATATAAATTAATTCACTCGTAATTGCAACACGAGAAAAATCTTAACTTTAAGCCTTAAAATGCAATATTTCCCCCGACTAGCCAAGCATGTTGGGGTCAGAAACGAAAAAGGGGTTTCATTCTTCTCAAAACAAATGAGTGTTTCACAATTGACCCCTGAAAGCAAACCAGCAGCTGCGTTCAACGTACCAATTGCGTCCCACCACCCACCTCAAGCATAATCACACCACAAAGGACTCTTTTCTTTACTATGTTGGGTCATAAGCATTTTCCGTGTTGTGGCAAATGAAATAAGCTAGTTGGGAAACCCGAGACGAGGTTAGACTATCGATTGCTCCATTTCCTGCTCCCATAGAAAGAGCCACCTTATAAGGGCGCTCGCTACTCCTATCGGCGTAAAAGAGGGAATTCAAATCGCTTTGATAAATCGATTTTCATCCCCCACCTTTCCGACCAAGGGATGATATTTAGAAATAGGACATTCGAAGAGCAAAAAGACAAAAGGAGAACAAATTGAAACTAAAGCGAGGATGATAAATGAAATGTGTTCCTCACAAGTAAATTGGGATAAATGATAGTAAAAATTTATCGAAGCATTTTTTTTTTTTTTCATCCTAAGTATTAGCAACAATTTTTATGGCTTCAAGCACTGGGTCATAAACTTTTCAATATTTTTTAAAAGATGAATTGACACTGCTACCACTTCTTCTTTTTCCCGACGAGCTTTTAAGCCTTTTCGGAGCGGTTTAACTCACAATTATATGGACAGCTGGGTGATAGTAAACTTTGTAAATACGCTTTTGCTAACCCATCGAGACACTGGTAGGGCCGACCAATCGTGTTAAACTTCCGTTAAGGCCCCTTCAAAGCCATTTAGAGCGAGCTATTCAATTTAATTCCATATCTGAATTCACCAGATGGTGTCAACAATAACTACAATCCTAATTATTGTACATTTACAAAACCCCCCTTTCACCGAATGCATCTTAACTGTGCCATCTGGTATGTCGATTCCAATCGTTTCACTGCTGATTTCATTTCCTGATGTCCGTTCACCATAAAAAAAATTTAAACTGTAATAAAAGAAGACGAAAACCGAAAATATCGAACCGCCGTTCGTGATAAGCGTACTGAAAACCAAGTTCCATCAAAATCCTTTCTTTTTAACGACCCAAATGTGTGTAAACATTCCTTTAAATGTTTCGTTTATCTCAGACGACGACAAAATGCACAACTTCATCAAGATTTATCAGTATGCAAGTGAGATATAAACGTCACAAACTGCAACTAAATTTCCTCACAATCAAATTAAAATTTTCAAAGAAAAAAAAAAAAAGAAACAAGGAAATAAATCCCCAGTCACTTTACCCTCCAAATGACTCTCCCCCCATCTTTTGCCCACTTTTACTAATTAATCCGGACTTGGTAAATAGTACCATCAATTTCCCCTCTCGCCATCTGCTACACCCTGAACCCTGGAACCTCCTTTCCTCGACCCAGCAACGACCGCAGTCCACTAACAGACAACTAAGACGCGCACATCGTTGTTCACTTAAGTGTGACATGCTCGGACAATCGAATGGAGAATTTAATTCCTTTGAGAAGTCCTTTCCGAAGACTGACATCAAAGTAACTTGGGAATACCCGTGTTGACCCACGCATCAAATTGGCCCTCCTTTATTTTTCCTTTTCCTTCAAATTTTTAATTTGTAATTTTAGTTCAATTACGGTCTCGAGTCGAAATATTTATCTAATTATGGCTCTAAAATTATTGGATCAGAGGAAAAAGGAAAAGGAAAAGACATTAAGTCATTATCTGTAAATGCAATTATTGATCCATCAAATGACGAGAACAAAGGAAGAGAAGGCAAACTTCTTATAATGTAAAGGAAACCGGGTTTCTCTATTACTCCTTTAAGAGATAATAATAAAAAATTACACGCTTCTTGGAAAGAAAAGGGTAATCTATAAATTTCGCCCGCCGGTTTCGAAGAAGAAATAAAAGATTAGCTGAATAATTCACTATTATCAGTTTATTCCGAGATACGAAACAAAGGATTAATCATTAAGGAAATTAATACCCATGCAGAATCAATACGATTTATATTTTATTACAAAAGCAATGCGCTCAAATGCAGGGCTGTAAATTAATATTAAATTGACATTTATCGTTATTCAAACATAGGTTTGTATTGCAGTATTTAACAATTTTCCATCAATCTTCCACAGGCATGCGCAAACGCAGTTAATCCATAAAAGCTCTCGTTAGGTATGGACGTGCATTACCATGTTGTAATTGCCTGGGTGAACTATGGAGCAATAACATCAACTTGAGAAGAGATGATGAACAGACACTTAAAGAGTCACGTCCTGAGTATGAGACAAAGGAGTAGAGAGGGAAAAAGAGATGTGTAGAGGTCGTAGCATTGGTGAAAAGATGTTTGCACGTGTGCAATTGCCACCTGAGTGCACAGCGATGGGTCAGTCAGTGCATCTCGCTGGTGAGTAAAACGGAGATTGAGAAAGTTGGCGCTCCAACCAATATGACGCCTAAGGTTTTCAAACTAACATACAAAGCCTTTCTCTTGCTTGCTTTTCCAAATCGATGAAACTTCTGGTTTTGGCTCTATGTTTCCCTTGACTTGCAAGGTGGATGCATTTTTCATGACATACCCTTCTCGCTCTCGAAACAACCTCGAGCCTTTACAGAACACAACTGCAGCCGACCTCACCAACAATCTATTATGTTTAAATTTAATGATATATCTTGCCTACATATTTCACTCCGTACCAGTTGTATCCGTAATTGCTGGAACTTTTCCACCAATTTCTGCAACGTTCTTGATTAATTAATAAAGTCAAACAGTTAATTTTATAATGTGTACGGGAAATTAATCTAGTCAGATAAAAGGTTGTATTTCATTTTAAACTTTGACGTATCATCAACACTGGCTCGCTTCCTTTCTTGATGAAATTCGAGAAATGCTGCCCCTGAGCTTTGCTGCTCAACACTGACATTATGCATGCGCTGACTGTAAAAATAATAAAACAAAACAGAAAGTTCGAAAATGTAAACAAAGCGAAAAAATTAAAAAAGTAAAAAAATGCCAAAACAAATTTCGCTTTTTCTTTTTACTTTCTTAAAACAACATTTGCCTACATTTTTGTTTGGATAAATCAAAGCGAAAAATCGAATCTCTAAATTGATGTCAACCCTTAACATTTCCCGTGTTTACATCCTAATTTAACAGCAACTAAACTGTAAAAAAAATTTCAAATCGATAATTTCAAGGCGCTTGCTCGTTACGGTTACCCAACTTTCCTCTTTTCAACTTTAAAACAAATTCCCAACATTAATAAAGTTTTAAGATCGCCCAACATAACCTAGTGCACCATTTCGTAATTAAAATGAAATCCAATTAATAACCTGGAAGGACGAGCATCGACTCAGCTGGAAACGCAAAGGTTGGATCAAGTTCAAAAATGCAAAGCTCTAAAATTAACAGACTGAGAAACAAAAGATGGCGGCCGCTCCTTCTAGATTAATGAGCAGGTTGGGTTGAAGAGACATGTTGTTGAAACCCCAGGCAACTCCTGTTGTAACTGCACCACGTGGCGAAGAGGAGTGAAATATACCGAACCCAGAAAAATAATTAGCTCCTTAAGCTGCCATTTATAATGCGACCACCTGAGGGTCTAACAAGTTTATATGCACCCACCAGATATTAAAAGTGGCTTCGTCTTTACTTTTATCTCGTATAATTGTCACCGTTTATATTAAAACTACATCTTCACTCATCCCGCGAAACGCCGTCTTAATTTCGCGGACCTCATAAATAGCATTTTTTACGTTTTTTTTTAAAATCTGATGTTAAAATTTCTTTTTATTTAAATGACCGCGCCCAGATGAAGCGGTTTCTCGAGGCGGTCAAATTGTGTTATGTGAACTATTAATTAGTCGAGGTTTAGTTGAGAGTCTTACGGTCATTTTCCTCCGAGGCGCGAATAATTTACAGTTGAAATAATTACGACACTAATCGCAAATTGCAAATCACAAATAGCAAAGCGTGACCGAGAGAACGACTTCTGCCTTTGGGATAAACTCAAATTAACTGGGAGTGGGAGCAACTGATTCGAACCAGCAACACCTGAAATTATATCGAATTCCAATCGAAAAAAAAAAATTAACAAAATTTTTTTGCTAAAACCAAGATTTATGTGTATCTTTTCCACTTCCTTCAGTCCGAATTTGTAAATATCCTTAAGATAAATAGCACCGACCAACTTTGAGAAAAAAGGGGCTGTGAAGCGAGGAAAAAAGGAAAACAACGGCCTGCTCGTGTTCTTCAGGTGAGGTCTAATGGAAGTTACACATTTTTTCTTTTTCTGTTTCCTCAGGTAACGGATTTAGGGCTTAGCGGACCACTATTAATCCCCGATAAATTATCAACGTGCACTTTATTGTTTAAATAAATAAAATCATCGATTGTAATTTTACAGGATATTTTAATAAAACAAAGGTAATTAAAAGAATTCAATTATTGATAAACATGATTAACAAAAGACCCTCATTAAATTCTAGGGTTCGGTGTAATCGATGCCTTTTAAATCAGGTCCATTAAAGCCAACATCAAAACAATTCTGAGCTTAATTAGGAGAAAACTATGTTGTTGATGAAAGTATAAATTTCAAATACGTGATAACATTTTGTATTTCATATCGTAATTAAATTTTAAATTTAAAAAAAAAACAAGAGTAGTCAAAGATTATATCATTTTTAGTTCTTTATGTTATTCTGTCACGAATGTGCAGTGGAACGAATTTCACATTGGGAGTCGTAAAACATTGGCAAGTCATGAGATGACTTCATTAATTCTCGATGAATAATCCATACGCAGAATTGGGTAATTTAAAATGCACTAAATTCTATTTTTTAAATATTGACGTGCGATGTTTATTGTTTATTTAATTAATCATTCTAAAATTAAAGTTTTTTTTGTAAAAAGCTAATTGTATTTACTGTTTTACCTGTTTCTAAAAGTCCTTTTAAAAATTTTTAAAAATTTAAACCTGAGAGAAAAGGAAATAATTAAAAATTAAAATCAATACCGGAAGGCTTTCGCTGCATCTATACTTTAAATATTATTTTATTCAAACCTTTGTTAGTTTATTTTTAATTAAATTTCAAATTAATTCCATCATTACGAAGCTTGTTTATTTTTAAATTTGCATCTCGACCACAATTGTTACCGCAATTTTCAAAAAATGCAACTGTAGTCTTCCGGGAGGAATACAACACATCGAAAAGAATCACGCATGCTAAGTGAATAATGAAAAAGTTTTTTTCTACAAGTCACAAAGTAACCTTAGTAGACATATTTCAAAGAAAAATATACTCGTGTCAGCTTTTCTCAGAAGCGTTTCTATGATTCATTTTCCTCCGTTTCTCTGGAGAACAGCCAAACTTCACACTATTCATTTTCAAATATTAAAACGATTCAAATTATCATATTTATCTTATTCACCTTCACATCAAATTCCTGATTAAAATATGAAAAGCGTATATAAAAAATGGTATAAATAAATAAGAAGAAAGGGACTGACTTGGGAGTTTGCTCATTTTTTGCGAGAACGTAAAGATCTTGTGCGCATCCACCGAGATCAATAGCATAAAGTGAAGCAAAGATGGCGACCCACATAAAGTACAATGTTGCCAAAATAATTTCATTCACTCTCATCAAAAAAAAAGTTCTAGGGAGAACGTCAAAGTGAGGGTCGAGGAAGAGAGTTGGAATGATGAACGAGCAAGAAGAGAGAAGAGTGACTTATATTCAAACAGACATCTTGAGGCCATATTTGTTTGTTTTTCTCTTTTTTCAAGTTGGGTTAAGGGGAATAATTTGCGGAATGGGAGTTTTCATGTGTTTTCATCTGTTTACCAGATGTGAAACGTGTTTTCTTTTTTCATTAAAAATAAAGAAAAAGCATCTTGAAACGGCACAAATTGAATTTGATTTTTTTAGCTGAAGAATTTGTTTTTTAAAATTATTTATCACGAACTAAGCCTCGTTTGTAAACAATTTTAAAATTAAATCTTGTAAAATTAAAAATTGAAAACAATCCTGAGTATTTTTTTTAGGATGTTTTATAAAAATAAAAAATTAAAGGCTGAGAGTGGTGCTTTAAATCGATATACAATACGTAATACCACAGTTAGTAATTTCTTAATTAACATTCATACTGACGTCTAATCAAAAGAGTTGCAAATTTGATTCTCAAGAGATTCTGCAAACGATAAAATATGCACGGTCGAACTTAAAACGCTTTTTATGAACAAAATCACCTAACTTATGTAAATTATTATTTATCGCTTGAATTTAATAAAGTAATTAAAATTTTGAGGAATAAATTATGAAGGAGAAATTGCTTAAAACCATAATGTCAAGGTCGCAGTACTAAAAGGAATGAAGTTCAAGTGAAAACAATTTCGAAAATTAGAAACATGTGAGGTTGCAAAATGCTTAAAATATCAGAATTTTTAAATTTTAATCACAAAATAAAGCAAAATGCGAGAAAAACGAGACCTAAAGTAAAAAAGAAAAACTCTTTTTTATTCATCACTTATCGATTTTATCAAAAATTTAAATAACTATTGCAAACTGTCAACCGTAAAGACAAAAAAAAACGTTTTGCCATCGAAGAAGTCATAGTTAGAACTTACACCCAGGTGCAAAGTAAAGTAGCAATAAAAGCAAGTCGTCAGTTTAAGCTAAGCGATCTCAAAGATCATTTATCATCACGTTGACACGTTGTTTGGAAGAACATTTGCCGATGTTGTATGCACCGCTCAAGAACAACACTTCCCCCACTAATGAGAGAATAGAGAAAATTGAAGAATAACCGAGAGTGAGACGAACGACGCTAGCAAGAATAGAAAATCCAATTAGAAGCTTAGCTGTCCAATGGAAAGAATTTTCACATGATGGATGACTGTCTCAACACTGCGTCGCATGACATCTAAAGCTTTCAAAACTTAAGGCGCTTTTCAGTAACAAGCCACCGCGGCACAAGATAAAACCGTGCACTCCATTAACAACCTATTAAAATGCAGCATCAAACAATACATCGTTATCAATGCTGATAACACGTTTTACCACCAACTTTTGTCTCCGGACCTTTTACCCTGAACTATCCTTTCATTTTCCACATCACTTTTTTGCGACGTTCCTTTAGATATGTTTCATCGACCTTGCGCGTTCTGCTTTGACAATGGCGCAACAAATGACAAACATTTCCTCTTCTAACCCCATCACTTTCACGAGCCATTTTCATTTTCAAACCTCGCAGTCATTTCTTAAGCTGTCAGTTAACGGTCGAAAACATAAAAATCGCAAATAACATGTATAATAAATCCCCAACTTCTCCTCGCTTGTCTTCCACCCGAGAATTTGTCCAAAGGTCAGAGCCAAATTTATATTCACCTGTCATTCAAACACGTCCAATTAATTTCCCTCATTTAAAGTCATCTCGAGGTATTATTGCCTCACCAGATCTTGCTCGATCTTCATTTATTTCACTTTCCTTTGGCCAAAATTGTATCGTTACATCCTAAGTGAAAGGGATAAAGTGGTTAAAACGGGCAAATCATGAACACCGGCTATTGTCTGAGTAGATTTTACTTGTTTCATTACTTCACTTCGTAGATAAACCGTGAGTTCGTAAGTGGTGTTTGTTCCGTAATGGAAAGAAGCTTCCACTTTATTCCCTACAGAATACGTTGCACAAAACTTCACGTAAGCAACCGAAATCCTTAAATTAAACTCAGTTAAGAGATTACTTTTAAAATAATCCAATAAAAAGCCATTTTTGGATTACTCAAAACTCGGAATACTTACTAAATAATCCCGTAAGAAGACTTAATTAATATATTACAACATTTTTAGATTTTTACTTTTCTTTTAAATACTTAACACCTGAAACTCATTTTCCTAAAACGCATTTCCCCGAGAAGAACGTAAAAATATTTTTAATGACGCTAAAAGAAAAGACCTCACCTAAATAATTAAAGCTCAAAAGCAGAATAAGAAACGAAAGCGGGGAAACCAATGGATTAATTTAATTTTCACCCGCAAGGGCGTGACCGTTTTTTCCCCGACACCAGACATTAATCTTAAAGGACGTTGGTAGATTAATCCTCAAAGTTTCACTCTAATCCTACAAACAACGTCTACATTCGAGATGGAACCGTTTCTTCTGAATAAAATTATTCCTCATGAATATTTTTATCGTAATTATAAATACGATTATCATAAACCTTTAATTTACTAAACTTAGCGAACGCTCAAAGCTGTACAGCGTTTTTTTCTCTTATGGATTTAAATTTCAAATATTTGTTTATTTCTTTTAACGATTGCGCTCCATTTTTTTTTAATGATTATTTCTAAGCGTACAGTAAAAACCCATTAAGATAAGTGGAGAAATATGCCGTATAGTGCAGTAGGCAATGAAATTCACCACCGAGCGAACAATTTGGAAGCTGTTGTGAATTATGTATCGAGAGAATTTTACATGTCTTACATTTTTCGGTCTCGAGATTCATTCATGAGGCCGTAACCACAGTTAGGGGCTAACAACTGAACCAGCACCGCGCTTCGAACAACATTTTTATCAAGCGGACCGAGGAAATTAGGAAGAGGACTTCGGCTTTTATACTATAAACGTTATCTCGAAAAAACATTTGAAGCTGCACTTCCTAATGCCATTAATTCAATTCAATGTGTTTTCACAAAAAAAATTGACTTTGCACACATAAATCCATTCCACTTTTCAATTTCGACTCGGAATAAACACAAAATAAACCCGGTGATTCGTTCGTGACTTGCAATTTAATTTATCAGCAATTTTTCGACTGAAAGAAAGTTGGATTTTCACCGACTTCCATTTTTGAAGCTAAACCTCGCTACTGAATATAATTCTAACCGAGAGTGCAGAGCACACTGTAAACACCATCGCCCTTTCCAGTGAGCAGATGAGGAGACTATTGGAGGCCAACTCAACTACTATTAAAGCAATTGTAACCTCAAAAGCCAATCTTTTTCTTCTGCATGAAGATTCTTTCCATCAAGCAGCATGGCGCCACCTAAAGCTCTTCAGGCTATTCCAGTAGCCAAGAACGACAAATTTACTTTCGAATGGAACTTTGCAAAAAGGAAAAAAAATTCAAAAAAAAAAAAAAAATCAAATCGGTAAAACAAAGCAAACCTGCAACTGCAACTGAATTTCCCACTGCGATTTGAACAATTTTTCAGGTCCAAAACCAATTTTATCTTCATCCACCCAGTATTGATCTCATCTTTTTGCACATTCGAATGGAGGGAAACAAGATAAATGCAAATGGTAAGACTATGAACTGAATAAATTTCATGTGTTTCATATTTCCTGCAAACATAACATCAGTCAATACGACTGCATGAATAAGGCATGTAATTTGGTTTTCATGGCGGTTGTTTATTGCTTACTTTGTGGTTGGAAGACACTGCATTTTCCATCTCCCTCTTATGCGAATTGCATAATCTTATATGTAAAACCAGCCGTAAAACCAGAAACGAGTGTGAACAGCTATTATTAGTTAGATCGACGTTTTACTTATTTATTTCAGGCGATTTCTCAAATATTTATGCGCCAATGTGGTGGACAGTAGCAAAAATACTCGGCATATAGGTCAGGTACACATCCCCAGAGGTCTCTCTTACTCTTTCATTGCTCTATCGATTTTCCATTAAACAACATGGCAGCAGTCAAGGGGAGAAGCGAGTAAACAAGTCGAGATGGAAGTTATTCTTTAAAAGTCAACTTTGGACATGCTAGGATATACTAAGTACACGGTCGTAAATGTAGAAGGAACAAGCAACTTTTTTTTTACTTTGAAATTCGAGTTGTAACTAAACTGAATAAATATTGGATTTTCGATGAATTGTTTTATTTTAAATTCGAACCAAAGTTACACCTGATGTGGGCGTACCGCCGGAGGAAGAATAGATCAGAATACGCGCTCGAGGTAGTTGGTCGTGAAAAATATCGAGTTGAGAAATAATGACATGTTGCCATGGTGAGAAACACAACAAAGGTTGAGCTACTACTGCTTCATACCGCAAAACTAGCCCCTAGACTATTATTAAGTTGTTTTCTTTTCAGGGAAACCATAGGTGAAATCCTAGCAGTATTTACAAAAAAAAGATGAAAACCGACTCGAATTCTGTGGCTAAATTACAGGAAAATAAATCGAAATTTCATACGATCGAGCTATTTAAATATAAATTTGAAAAATCTGTTTTAACTTCGTGTGAAAGATTTTTTTCATCTAAATTGAGTCAGATCCTATAAAAAGATAAGCTCCTTTCACCCCACGAGATCTACTAAAAAAATATTAAGCGAAAATGCTGAATTGGAAATATAAGAAAACCCTTTTCCAGAATGAAAAAATAAAATAAAAAGGTACGAAAAAATGGTCCATCAATATGTAAGGGTAATAATCACATTTGTGTAAACCCATTTCTCGCTGGCATGAAGTAGAGGAAGAACACGCAAATTCGCAATGGCAAAACTTGCCATCTGCAAAGTGCACAGCTAACAAAAGTATAAAAAAAATGTGACAGCAAAAATCGTATTTATTCCCATCATCTTTTCTCTCTTCCTGCACACATACGATCGATATGTGAGTGCAGCCAAGCGAGTGAATTTTTCTCCTCCCTCTTTTCCTTTTCCTTTATTCTGCCCACGTCAACTTCTCGCTAAGAAGGAGACATCTATGTGGCATCCACTTGACATTCCAGCAACCAAAGAAAATTTCTGACCATTGCCATCATCAATAACCATACAAAACGATGATTTGGGATTTTCAACGGAAAAAAATCATCTCTGACCTACAAATTAATCTTAACTGCTATTTTATTGATTTAATACGTTCGTTTTTTATTTTGAAGGAGTGATAGTTTTAATTATTGATTTTGGCGTATAAAAAGCCAATAAGTAGTCTTCTTTGCTGCCAAATTAAGCCATCTGTAAGAAATGGCAATCAATACTAGTGTGTGCAATGGAGTCCCCGTGTTATTCCCGTTCTCTGTCATTAAATTTCCCCACGAGTGGAAGACAGTCAAAAGAAAGTTTAAAAAAAGAAGAAAGTATAACTGCTGTTGAAGTTGCGGTGAACGGAAAGAAAATGAGCATTTAAAATGTATTCCTAAGATGTCAACCTTAAGAATAGCACTTTTCAAAACGTCAGAAAAATAACCGAAAAACGTTAAAAAAAATTACAATTATTTTGAAAACGAAATGCTTTAAAGTTACCCGTTGAATCCGCTAAGGAATTTGTTATCGACGTAAAAAAACTTCTTATCTGAATCTGTTATCTTAAGCTAACACTACAGCTGGTTTGCTAACACCACTTCAATGCTTCCACACAAACAGCACCACGAAATCGGCTTTTTTGTAGAAAAAAAGAAAAATCGAAAAATCTCGGACGAAATATAACAGAATACAAAAAGAAATAGAAGTTTCATTTAAAATAACATTACAACTTATAAATTTCTAAAATGGATATTAATTTTTAATAAAATATAAGTTAAACGACACTTTTCCGTCCAATCTTTAATAATAAATTTTAAAAAAATTTAATGAAATTACTTCCATTAAAAAAATTAAAAGAAAATCATTATGAAATTAAAATTTTAAAACTTCCAGGAAACCAAGTCTTCAAATTTTTTCCCGAGTCGTTTAAATCTTGTTAAAATGTCATCAAACGCCTTAAGTCGTTGAGATTGTAGGTAAGAAATAAATAAATTTTTTTCCACCGAGTTAATAAAATGTCAAAACAAGTTTTGAGGAAAATTATTTACCAGTAAATATAAATTAACACCGCGCACCGAAATGGCAAACTGAATGTCCAATGCAGCCACAAAAAATAAGAAATAACGTAGAAAAAAATCATCTGTTCTGTTTCCTGGCACCATCCCAAGGAAAAAAAAGAACAAAAATATAGTGAGTGGATCAACTAGCACCACTTTACTCTTAGAGCAGAACCACTTTTAAGGCTGGTGTTTTGAGTCAATTTGTTGCACTAACCTTTAACGCCAATAGGGGTCATGACTGGCAGGTACACTTGCACGTATTGGTGCATCATTCTTCAATTTCATCATTTTCTAGCGCACTCCCGATCCAATCTTTATGGCTATGATTAATTTTCAACCTCAATTTTTTTCCCTACGTTTTTTTTATTATTCAATTCTTTTTCAATCTTTATGTCAAAGGCGACACATAAAATTCAAATGATGCAACAACTCCCAAATGGCCAATTAAAGCGACTATCTTTAGTTCTGCTCTTAACTCGGTATCTGTTTTGTGTTTATCGTCTCAAGTTTCATTACACACGCCCCGTAAGCTTATTTATGAACTTTAAACGTCAGGCGACAATTCCCAGACCCATCTGTGAATATCAAAATACTCAATTACTTTGTCATTTTAATAAACCATCGTTGAAAATAAATATCATCCATTTCATGGGTTATAATTCCAAGTTGTTTGCAATAAATTAGCATTTAGTTTCAACTTAGCGTTTTTTTCTGTTTGTAATTTATTTTTAAAGGGTTAAGGAGATTGTTTAGCTCTATGAGCAATAAAACAACCTCAATTCTAGCCAGAATTATCTTTTCTTCATCTGGAAGAATGATCTCGGGGCTTGAGATGGTATGTAATTAAAACCAGCAGTCCAATCTTTCCTTCTTCACACATCACTCCAAACATTAGTGCAATGGGAAAAGCATCACTGAAACTCATCTTGCTACTGGAATGTTTCACCTCTAATGACATGTTGGAGTAAAGTTCCTCGTAATGGGTCTGGCAAGCTGAGCTCAGCTTTATATTTTCAAATGGCTATTAAAAAAATCGAGTAATGATTACTAATTAAATGATTACCACCTGTCTTTTGTATTTTTTAGCATAAAATTGACATTTTTTTAAACTATAAATTATGCTAAATTTACTACCGACTGTCATTATTTTTTTCTTCTTCTTGATCATTTCCCCCAGAAAAAAAATGTGAATTTTTTTTTTTTTTAAAGTAAAAAAAAAAATTACTAAGTCTCAAATTATATCTTCCGATGAGTTAAAAATGGTTAATCACTGCAATTCCACTCCCAAAGCAAAAAATGAAACAGTGAATTTGATCTTTTAAACTCTTTTGATTTTTTAATTCGTTTCATCTTCTAAATTAATTATTTCCTGTACGACTTCCTGCTATTGATCAATTTTTCTAAAAATAATACATTTTCTCAAAAAAATTCAAGCCAAACAGGCGCTAATAAAGCATTTCACCGAGCATCAACATTCCCATCAAGAATCATTAGACCAAAATCGTCGAGTTAAATAAGATTAAACCCGATTATGACACAAGAAATAAGTCGCTGCCCTTGTTCTGCGGCTTCAAAATAGAACCAAATTGATGTTGTGATGGTCACAGTGGTCATCATGTAATTGTACTTTAGTTGAGGTCATTAAAAATTAATGGATTACGGGCTCCCAATTGCTTATTGGCCTAATTGCGATAAATAAAGCTAATGCAGCACCATTTTTGTTCCAATCTCTAATTACATTTAAATGCACTTTTAGCTTCAAAGCTAATGAGTCCTCGACTTTTCTTTTTTGACAAATTTTCCTTTCAAATCCACAGCGAATTTCTTTACTTGCAAATGAAGATTGCAGATGAGTCAGCAAACGCGAACTCGCTAAAAGCCTGTTAATTCCATCGAGGCTATGACAAATTCCACGTCCAACTGCAAATTTCACAAACGATGGTAACACGAACCCTCTGGTGAAATACTTTGCAAAGCGCATTCAACTTAACTAAATAAACAACGACTTTAAAATCCTCTTGAGATTTATTAAACTAAATCTTCCGCCAAGTGTCATATACCTTCTCTCTTTAGCTTTATCAAACTCTTCAAGACCTATTGCGTTTGTCGAAAACGCTTTGTCCTAATTGCTCCAGTGCATTAGGCAAAGGAAAAGAAGAAACAAAGCGACCACAAGCGAAAACAAATTAAGGCAAATGTCAGCCAATTGAAAATGATCCTGGTATGGAGAAAAGAAGCTCAGAACTCAATTACTAGCAAACTGCTATGCTCTTTCCTTTCTTCTTCTTCTTCATAATTTAATATTTTCTGCAAGAAGACAGGACAGCAACGCCGAACAACAACTTCTTGGCAAATGCTATTCTTTCTTTTGAAAAGAGTAAATAATTTACGACATAATTCATGCCAAATGGATTTCAGCTTTCTGTATACAGCTCAAGCACAAAACAAATATAACAACTTTCTTAAAATTTGACACTCGCTGTGTACGGATTGGATTTATTGTAATGTGATAGATCTTCGGTTCTGCGAGCAAAACAGTGGAGCTTTCACATAATTCCCGAATTTAATAATGCATTTGATAAAAATCGATGCAAACGTTATTAAAAATCAATACTAAAATAATTATCTGCTCGGCTGGGTTTTAGATTTAACTCAAATTTTCATTATTTTAATAATTTTTTTACTTTACATTGATAAATTTTGTTGTTGTAATAAAAGTCAAATAAATAAATATATAAATAAACAAAATAACGTTGTCAACTGCATAAAAATCAGTTGAAATAAGTGCCATTAAGCGTGCACTCTATTCCATCGACATCAAATCAAAAGCAGACTAACCTTGTTTGACACATTGGCTTTTGGGTTAAGGGCTACTTTATTTACGACAGAGGTTACCATGACTGCAATTTTAATCTTTCGGTAAATCTTGCTCATTAAAAGCTATAATTTAATTTAATACTTTTACTAATCTCCAGCTACAACCCGATATCATTTCACGAAAAAATAAAATTGTAAATTTAATATCAAAAAATCAATACATCCCTCTTTAAAAAGTAATAAGAAAAAAATTCCATAATCTTAAATTACATGCAGGATATTGTATGGTCTTCAAAAGAAACAAGTTTAAAGTTTTTCATTGAAAATCAATAATGGACTCTCAAAGAAAGGTACAAGATACTAGAGAAAACACCATTGAAGACAATCTAATTAGACTTTATTTTGCTTGTGTTTGTCAAACGCAGCTAACAAATAATTACGTTGAGGGAGCTTCTTGGGCTCCATCTGCTGCTTTAATTGGATGCCTGAAGTGAAGTGGGGACTTCCTTTCGTTTCACTTTCAGCTTCAGCTTTTATCTCGTTTCTGCCTGTCTCAATGCCTTTGAATCCATCAACTATTTCTCCAGTCTTGTCACAAGAGGATCAGATTTATTTTCACGGACTTAAAACGAAAAATTCTAATGGGATTTCACTAAAAAAGTTTCAACTCACGTTCGAAATGATGAAATATGGACATAAATGTAAATTGATATCGTAGGGATACGAAAAAATCGCAAGGACTCCAGCGATTTCAATCCTCAAGAGCCGATTTTTTTGAAAAAATCAACCCAACTTTAAATTTTTCCAGCTAAACCCTCCAAAGAATGAATAAATAAAAAAAATCTTCCCTTCGGCCACACTGAATATCAATATCATTCAAAAAGGCAATATATGTACAGTGAAAACACGTCACCCTCTTCTATCGACTTCCGTCATGAATAATTCAGTCATCAAAATTGTCTTTCGGACAATAACACTAATCATAGTTAATTACTCCTCGAAAGGAAACAGATATCTCGCCCTCATCCCAAATATCATCGACCAATCTTCCTCGGATGCCGCCTTTCATCACCCTAGAGGATGTAGGGGTGATGATAAAAAAGGAAAAGTTTGTCTGACCTTCTTCCCTGACCCTTTTACCTTGTAATAGCAGAGACCCATATATGTTGGCATAGCACGATCCTGGCCTACAGTCAGAATCAATCAGATTCCATTGAGACATTCCTATGGACATAGTAGTCCAGCTAGTCACTAAACCATCCGTAGAGCCAACAGGTAAACTGACATATGTCCAATTCAAGCTCAATCTTTAAGGAAACCAAATAGATGTATTACGAATTGCTGTGCAAAGTTCACGCATCGATTTCCTGATTTAATGTGACCTTCGAGGAAAAAATACTGTAATTTTTTTTCTCGAAAAAATGAAAGATGAAAATATTAAGATTATGAAGAATGGATGAGATGATTCCCATTTTTCTTCACCTTCCAAATGAGCACCTGCCAAAATAATTTTCAATTTGACATTTCATGTCAAAATGATCTGCCGCGGGATCAATAACCCTTCGAATGGTTGTTGACTAACCCCTTATCAATGAAGAGGTAAATTACCATTCCTTATCTGCATCGTGCCTCCATAATCGATTCTATTGGCAATTTCAAATAGCGCTTTCAACAGATCTATTTCCGCGCTAATAATTGCGCCCACAAACAGCTTTTCCAATCCCCAAAACTTATCAAATTCTTTATCGCGCCATAAAAAAATAATAAACAATACATTTATCGTAAATTTTTAATATTTTAATCTCGAGATTAAATTTTGGAGAAAGAAAAAACATCTCTCTCTGAATCGATTGTTACTGCAACTTTAAATGTTGATAGCGAGCTACACTTATGAGGACTCTATCGCCTAGAGAGTTTAAAGATTGCAACTTTTCATGTTAGCAACGCTGAATGAGGCCATTGAAATCGTTTGCGATGGAACTCGAGTTTACAAAAATTAAACCCCATTCTTTTAGGCTCAAGACGAAGCCCATTTCTCATCGTTTCAAGTGCCAACACCAAATCCTTGGTGTCGTACCAATGGATCTACTTCCACTTTGGAAAAAATTCCCAAGAAAAAGTCTGAGAGAATAGCAATTATTGACACAAAGCTTTAACGAAAGAAAAACAAACTTTGGAGAATTTTAAAATGTTTTTCCTTCATTTCTTAACAAGCACTTCATTATTCATTAATTCCTCAACTGAGAGAACAAAAGTTGGAATATAAAAATTCGCGTCACATCTTTTTCTTTTTTTAACCATTAGAAAATGTCTAGTAAATCCTTTCATGACTTTTCATGTAAGATAAAAGGTGTGATAAAGAACACTGATGAGCGCAAAAGAGAAAAAATGAGCTAAAACTCCCATCTTCCAAAGCAAGCCGAACTTGAAGCTTACACTCAAACTTGTGTTACACACACCAATGGGACTCAAGGGGCACGTGGACGAGGTCGGTTGCAATCTGTCCGTCTTGCAGAAGCTTTTATGTCGTAACAAATCAGGTCGGCAAGATGCAGCGCACACATTACACAGAAGTAGAGTGGAGTCGGTCTATTAGTTACTCTCCTCGGCTACCATTTTTCCATCTCATTGCCTCTGGCAGCCAACATCACATCACAATCAGCTGAGAGATGCTAAGAGCATTTCAAGTATCCTATTGCGTGCGTAATAAATCTCTATTATTATTTTTTTTTAAAAATATTTCGTAAAAAAATTCTTGTTTTTTTCAAGGGATTTATTTTATCAAATAAATGCAAATATTTTCATTTTCATTCAAATTGTCATAATGTGATCGAGTAACTAAGAGATATTATGAATTCAATTTATACATCCTTGGGGTCCCCCTTAGTACTTCACCTTGTGTGATGCTAAAGAGCTCTGGTACCTCAGATGGTTTTGGGGTCTCGGTTTTTTTTCTTGTTGATTTTCAGCCGTGGCCTTTCATCTCTTCTACAACTGGCTTTCTTTACTTTAGTTCTAGGTTTTTGTTTCATTGGTTGTCCCTGATTACATTTGGAGGTTTTGACTCGTGTGTAAATAATTGATATGTGATACGATTTTGATTTGTGTAAAGTTTTATGACGTTTTTTATTTCTTTTTTTTTTTATATAGAAATTCAATAACTTTGTCAACATTTGGTTCTATTTCCTTCGGGTTTATATAATAATTTTATAATGGACGAGTAAATAGATTACAAAATTACTGATTTATTTTTAAAATGAACTCATCCGGTATAAAAGAAAAAATAATCAATAGGCAAGCTCAATGGCTTTTCAAGGAACCTGCACGAATGGAAGCAGCCAACTCATGCGCTTAGCATTACGCTGTAAACTTGATTTATGTAGAGGCACACACAAGTTACTCTTTCAAATAATAAACTATAGCATTATGCTTGTATCACTGTATACGGCAGTAAACTGTTGAAAAAGCTCTCAAGATTATTTGTATACTAGGGTTTTTAATATTAAAGTATGGGGAGAAAAAGATTGCATTCACAAAGTGACGTATCACTTTCGGCTTTATGGCAGTTGCCGTAAAAGTTCACTGCTCTTTGTGATCATTTTTGTTTTTATTTCGATGCTAAATTTATTTTTAAAATTCCGGTCGATATTCCCTTGCACCT
This sequence comes from Stenotaenia linearis, assembly GCA_034700445.1. Taxonomy (NCBI): domain Eukaryota; kingdom Metazoa; phylum Arthropoda; class Chilopoda; order Geophilomorpha; family Geophilidae; genus Stenotaenia; species Stenotaenia linearis. The sequence continues at coordinate 24,842 of JAQIXT010000498.1, forward strand.
GAGTTGGAAAATACGTCCAAATTGTAAAAAATCACGTGTGACATTGAACGAAAGCTGCGTGCCATGTGCACATGTCATTTCGGCCACAAGGATGACGCTTGGATCCTTCGGCTGACACCATCTGCCAAAAGAGCATTTTCCTTCTCCTGACAGATATTATGAAAGTTGAAGACAAATGATCACAACACGGGAGAAAAAGAAAGAACAGAGAGAGAAAAAAATATATATAGGAAGGGGAAAACTGCCAAACCATGAGGGCAAAAATTCCTTCCTTTTTTATTACGATTTAAAACAAATTTTAAATTCCTTTCTATTCATCTTTAACTGATTACAATCGCACTTAGAACAGGTAGAAATTTTATTAAAAGCCGTCTTATCACGTTCACTTATCTCCACATGGCTTGAAAACTCGTCTGACTTCGAGATATCTGCGTGCTCTTGCCCCTCCTCCACCAACATTTCAAGAGAGGTCACGAGCTCCGTCGACGTTTGATTAAATCCCAGCGACTCATTCGGCACACTGGCCGGCTGTAATCACCCTTGCTCGAGACGTGTAGGCTGCGTGGCCTCTTTCATGCGGTTGCCACACAATTTGCTAGCCGTAATTCATGAGATAGAAAGCACGCTCCACACCCTTACAGCCCCCTCTCACATAATAACTGCAACGATGGACAGGGCATAGAACTAAACAATTGCATCCCGCAAATATTTACTCACACACACTTAAACGCACAAAATGGATTTTGGTGAATTCAATTGTAAATGTGATGCGATAATGCCATTTTTAGCGATATTGTGATGTTTCTAATTGATTTTATATTTTTGTCCTCACAAATTGATTTATTGCAGCTATTTTATTGACTTTTAAATAAAAATAACTTCAGGTATTTGTTTCTTTACGATGCCACTTTGAGAAAAATATCTTTGAGAAAAATACGAAATGTAAGTTATGGATCTGCTTTAATATCGCTAAATAACAAATGGCCACTTGTCAGGGCCTTTTATATTTTTGAAAAATACAATTAATTGTCACAATTTCGCGAAATATCACCGTAATATCGCAAATATCATCGATTGCCTTATTATCGTTCATCACTAGAAATCCTAATTAATAAAATGGTCACAAACCTACGATAAACTCGAGATAAATGTTCGAGCCTAATAGACGCAAAATTGTGTATTATTCAGTTTTCTATAAACCTAGATGCGAAATGAGAAAATTATTGTAATGATAAGCCATTACCATAGTAATAAGCAAACTCTGATCTCCCATTATCTCTCACGGGAAGTGTTAAAGAAGGGGAGGTTAAAACAGCTCCCGCGTGACGTAATCGAAATCCAGTGAGTATGATGATGCATCCATTCATCTCTCCCTGTTTAAAGTATTAAATTTCCCCTCCTGGAGAACACAATGCAGGGCAGGGCACACTCCCTTTATCCCAATGGATGAATTATGCAAAAGGGACTCCATCTATTGAAACAAAGGCAGAATCAAAAGCACCAACATCAGATCTAAGCTTGTCTGTCAGCAACCCCGAGTTTCACAATGACCCTATTGAATCATACATGCAATTCCTTAATCTCCAAGTCAACCGAAATCGACACAAAGAAAAACAGCACGAGTTTTTCACACGAAACACGAGAAAATCATGTTTTCATCTACATCTAAAATCTCGAATTTCATTCTGATCGCTTTGATAAGGGATAAATTCTCAATTTCAAATCCAATTAGTTCCTTTTTTTCACACGCTTTAAAACCCCTTTTTCACTCGAGTGCAATTAATGTTTCAATTTACTCGCGAGATTGGATTTGAAAGCAGTGCGTTTCTATTCAATACCCCATCTATCCGTCTTATTTTTTTCTCTCCGTTCTACATACATCTTACTTGATATTTTTCGATTTCTTTAATGTTATTTTTCCCTCTAAATTTTATATGAAATAAAATTCAATTTCAAGATGTCAAGCATTTGAAAGAAATCTTTTATTCGGAATAAAACGCTACCTTTAATCGAAAAAAAAATCAATAATCTATTAAATATTAATCAACAATGTTCATTAATTAGCTGCAAATATCGTGTTTGACAAATGACTAATAATGAATTAATACCATGACGTAATCTAATCATTATCCAACTTCTAAAATTTAATTTATTAACTTTTCTGATTTAAAGATGACCACCATAAATTTCCATTTACAAAATATCACGTTTCAATCTCGTTTTTTCCCGCGTGTGGTCTCCTTTCCTGCCACAAGTCCAGCAAATTTTTTTATATATAAAATTCAAATTTAATTGCTTGATTAATGGAGAAAAGTGACATGCAATAACTCCAAACTGTCAAAATTTATTTTTTCGTAAACAGTCGGTCAAGCCTTTAAAATATTCCTCAACCAACACAAAACTTTAAAAAAATCAAAAAAAAAATCATTTTTTTTAAAAAACAACTAAAAATCCATCTCTTTTTACTAAACAAACTTTAACATTGTAAAAAAAAAAAATCAAAAAAAAAATATTAAAAAAAAATAATATAAACAACTATAATGTTCTTTAAGTATTGGTGAGGATGAAAAAATAAGATTCTTGATAGCAGAGGGCAACCGAGGGCATCTCGTAGACCCAGCCGGCGCCTCAATTGCATCTCCAACATCTTTCTCATGACAGACCACTCTTTTTCATCCACTGAATTTCAACATTGTTTGAGAAGAAAAATAACAGACAAGTGGCCACTAAAGAAGACACACTGAGTCATTATCTCTTAGTGCAGACAGACAGCGTACAGTGTAGAATCCATAAACCGAAAAACTTGAAATCGAGGAAGTGGTGAAAAACCAAAATAGCCGCTCAGCCCTTCCATCATACGAGTGAAGCGAGTTATTTTTGTTCAAAACCCACCGGAAGTGTCCCACGAGCTATTCAGCTTATTCATCAAGAGGAGTCATTCACGGTCCCGTGGGCGTCGTCATTTCTCAACTTTGGAAACCGGGTCGAAATCACGTGACAAGATGCTGCGGTATATTTCTGGGTTTATCGAGAAGAGATCACGGATTTGAGTCTACATGACCTTCGTACTCGAGCTCATTCCAATCCGAAAATGAGATGCTAGATCCCTCCATTTCGCTTATAACCTCCCATATATCACTCAAGAGTCCGTTTAAGTGCTCACACATCCTCTGCAATCACAGAGGGACCACTGAGTGATAATACACACTCTCGCATCACAACCCCTTTGAACCCTGAGACATTCTTTCTTTTTATAGTTAAAAAAATCACTTGCACAACTACATAAACACAACGCATGGGACAAATAAAAACAGAACTTTACTCTGTTTAAAAAACTCTTTTAATACATTTTAAATCCTTCCAACTAATCAAAATTATTGATTTCCCAAGTAAAATCTTAAAAATGCAGTATATTTAATCACTTGCAGCTAAATTGTTAAAAATAAATGAAATAAACTAAATTTTAATTTCGAACTGAATATTTTACTAATTTAAGACCAAAATAATTTCTCGTACAATTGGATGTTATTGTCATTAATTTGCAATGTGAACTACTGTATTCATATATTGCTGCACTGAAAAGCGACTCCCATATCCCATAAAGCCTATAGTTTAAAATCGATTTGCTTTTTGGCTAAAAACACGACGTTTACATTAGAAAACTCAATAAACAGTCAACAGATCACTCGAATCTGCAAGACGAAAGCCAATGGCTCGCATTTCTGTTTAAATTTGCCAACTCGCTGCCAAACCTTTAGGCCACCAAAATAATCAAATTTTAATAAATAATAATATTACGCAAACTAGCATATTCCATTGTTTCAGTTCTCGCTTCCTCCACTTTTTCTTTTATAAACCGCTGACGTACAAATGTACCTAGCAGCTGTGCCTAGTCGCAGGACGGAATTCACTGCACATCCATCAAGTAACAAGAAAACTACACGATCACACGAGGAAGGATTTAAGGGAAAGAATGTTGAGAGGTGCTATAAAGAAAACCTAAGCGAAATATTACTTCCAAATGCAACGCCGCAGCTGTGTTCACTGTACACCACTCTCTTGCTTTTCTTATCATAACATTCTAACATGAACTAATTCATTATCCTTTGCGGTCTGGGTGGCGATTTTTTCCCCTTGTTTTTTTCCCCTCGTGGGAGGAAGGCTGTTATCTTCCCATGCCTTCATCACCACCTTTTCTCTGCCTTGTTTCTCGTACCTAATGGAAAAATAAATGGATTTCCAAGATAATAAATAAAAATCCCCTTTTTTCCCCCCTTAAGAACTGCCAATCATTCATAAACAGGAAACATAATTTCACGAGAAAACTTCATTTCGCAACTCAGTCCAAACATCCAATCCATTTGCAATCACTACCAGATGAAAGGGTTAAAAGCATTGACACGCACTTTCGCACTCTCGCTGTCACCGGCCATGATGGGTGGAGTAACAACCAGTTTTAATAATAATAATTGTAATTTGTCACGTCAATCTCGAATAAATACTCGCTTGATCACACCGCGCGAGCTACCGAACAAAAATTAAATTCACATACGTGTTTATTTAAAATTTAATTTTTTCGATTCAATCCCACTCTAATCTCCGCATTAAAATTTCACTCGCTAAATATTGTAAACTGTACAAATATATAATTAATTTACTCGGAAATTAGATAACATCAAAACACGCGCAATTACCACTTTTAAATTTCTCCTGAACTTTAATGGCATGTTTGAACTTAAACTTAAGCTGTGAGTTAATAACCCGATACAAAACCGCGCCAATCGTTTTTTCTATTTTTAATTTTTCCAATTTTTTTAATGCTACGAAGGGGAGGGTGCAGGCATCTCATTACTTCTCACTGAACTCACGTAATAGTACCCCCTACTAAGCTTTACAGACATAAAAGAGAAAAAGGGCCAATATAAACACACCTAGTAAGCCCATCAGAAGGAAAAGTTAAGTAGTAGACTGCATTCCCAGGCACATCTCGCTCTCCTTCGTGAGCCTGTCATGTCAGGCGTCTTACGAGGGAAGGGGGGTCATGCAGGCAGGTGGGGACACGGGTGGTGAGGATAGGGATAACGTTCGAGCACTTGCACACATCGCCCCATTAGCTCCGCGTTTCTAATTCAATGATCTTGTGCGTCAAGTTTCATCAAGTCGCAACAAATAAAGTTTTGTTTCTCTCGTTTTGTCTCCCGAACTAATTATTCGTCTTTTGCACCAGGATGTGTTGAATGCTGGGGAATTTCTTTACGGTATTACCTGTCGTGTAATTTTATACTTTGTTTTCATGATCCCGCTTTGTTCCCCCTTATTCTTTTCTAATAACAAAGTATTATCTCGGTGCTTCTGTTCTCGAGGTTTTTGCTCTTGTCAGAGGATCTTAAGGTAAATTTTATTAAATTTTTCTCCCCATCGTGTCTCACCTGCTAAGCCATCATTTACTTGGGCATAGCTAAAGTTAAATTTAAAAGAAGAAAAAACCGTAACGAAAAACATCCGACGCTCGCATATTCCATCTGGTGTGAAAAGGAAATTGAAAAATGCTTTAAGAACCGCACTTCCCTTTTAACGCGTTCCTAAACAACAATGAACTTGTTTGCAAATAAAGATAAATAAATAAACGAAATTGCAGGGCAAAGTTTCCTTTGTTGCAACCTAATCAAACAGTATCGAATTGGCAGATCAGCAATCCTCTACTGTCCAGTTCAACAAACGACGTCCGATTTGTGCGACCGATTATGTTCAACGTATTGATAACGTCAACAAATGACACTTTGAAGCCGTCACTTTGACAAGAACAAGTAGCCAAATCGCTTTTAAAGAGGGCATCATGGAGATCCCGTTGACGATAAAAGGACAGGTCGTTCCACACAGAAAAATTCCCCTTGCATGAAAAAATTTAAAAAAAATTAAACTCCATTTCACCACAAAACAAATCTCACTGCAAATCGCTTTGAAAGCGATCGAGTTAATGCGTAAACACCAAATCCTCCATTGAGCCGAGCAAAAGTATTTTGGTTATCATAAATTTCGAATGTTTTCTGGGAATTTCTCACACTGTTAATGTTAATGACTCGCAATTCACCGAGACTGAATATTCTCGGCACGTGTGGCGCCTGGGGACGAGCGATACTCAGTTGTTTTCTCTTCAGGGTGCCACCTCGGAATAACAACACGCTTTTATAATAATGAAGGGAAAAGGGGTTGTACTGACGGGAAGCAACGTAATTACCGCGGTGGAGCTCGCCCTCCCACCTTCGGCGCCTTTGGGATGGCATTTGTAGCATCTCATTGCTATTAGGAAATGAAAGAGAAAAGTAGCCTAAACGTTCCACCAAAAGAAGTTATTTTCAAAGGGGTAAATGAATCGAATGAATCTTATTTAACTTTTTTTTTAAATTTTTCAAACTAAAAAAGAGAAAAAAGAAAAAATCTTATCATGAAGATTCATGTTGAACTACAATATTAACAGCAGCTTACTCATGTTAAGTGGTAATAAGTTTGGGTAAATAATGGGTTCAATTATACACTCATGATTTTCCTCCATTATTTCCATAGTTGGGGGAAAAAAAATTTAAACTCACAAATTCCTATCCCGCCTACCTTTTCCCTTAAATCAGGTTCTTGTTAATTTGGTGCTCAGCTGGATTTGAAAGAGATAAAATGGCATCAACTCACGCAAACGGTAGTGAAAAATTTATAACGTTATTTTAATCACGTTGAAAACCCACATAGATTTTTTTTTTTTAAATTTAAAGTTTTTAAAAACTTAAAGAAAAAATTCCGCAAATATTTCCCCCATAATGTCCACTAAAAACTTTTAGCGAGCTATAAAGCCTAACTAAGGAATTTCCTTCTTGGTCACGGCTCGTTAATGATGAAGGAAACTAGTTAATTGGCTCCCAGCTTCAAAACTCCACCCTTGCCTATCTTATTATCACGGAGGAGCATCTCAAAGTGGTGTGCACGTTTGACCTCTTCACATTGCATTAACACATTGCACTAAGCATTTCAGCTTAAGATTCAAGCCACTTTGAAAACCAACTATGGAATCTCGACGTCAAAGGCAGACATCTCTTCATTTCTATCATTCTTCACGGTTGACTGTTCCCAAATTGACTTAACATTCTTCATTTCATAAATCCACCGCTCATTTCCAAACATTTCTTTAACAGTCATTAATCAGCCCCTGTTCGACACTCACCCTCCATATTTCACGGGAAACGAAAAGGAAAAAAAAGAAATTTTCCTAAATCCGAACGTAATATCGGAATGCAGTGCACTTTTAAGAGATAAACACACAACAGTTGCTAAACCTTTTCAGTTTATAGCAAACTTACAATGCAGAGGCGGAACTATTGTCAAACAGAAAACGGTTTAAGTCAAGTTCCATTCATCTGTCACTGTCACTCCATTGAAAAAGGTTAATCAATGTGACTTTAAAAGCGTGCCCACGCCCAGCAACCCCTTCCACCGTCCAAAGACAGATTACACAGCCATCCAAGTCTTCTCGCCCTTAAAGAAAATATTCACCGCTACAAAAGGAGACTCGCTATATCTCATTCCTTCGAACACCTTTGTCTGAGCTGAGGTAAATAAACCATTTATATACTTCTGGCTTTGCTAAAACGTGTGTTTATATATATATTAAAATGTAAAAAAAAAAAATCTTAGCGGATGTAGTAGCCATATTGAACAGGGATTTATGAAGTGAAAACTATATAATTTGATTCGTTATCAGCTTTGATTTACTGACAACTTCCCTCCCTCTTCAATTGGAAATCTAATTGGATTTAGTGCGCGCTGGGGTTAATACAAGGAACAGTCAGGAAGCAATTCTCGGCTGTTTTTTGGTTATTGCGAGAAACCGCGTGAAATCACGTGATTTCAA
>JAQIXT010000499.1:0-32791 GCA_034700445.1 Stenotaenia linearis
AAAGCCCAAAACAAACTTTTCATATTTTTATTTTTTAATTTAATTTTCATTAATTTGTTGCTAGCCCCATCACGCAGTTGAAAAGTCAAATCGAGACTCGACTCGACAGCAAGATGAATCCTAATGAAAAGCAGTGTAGACTCTTAATACCATTTGCAACAAGAAAAAAAAAGAAAAAAAAAACAGATTCGCAAGGATGTTCATCGAGCGAAAAAGTTAACTAAGTCTTTTAATCTTAATGCGCACCTGCACTTAAGTATATACGGGCTAATGATATTTACGCAAGTAGACATTTAATTACTCACGAGGATTTCACCGACTCCGTCTACGCTTCAATAAACCCCACATATTTCTAACGATAAACTTTCCGTAAAGAACGCCAAACTTTATACTCAAAACATCATTTTTTTAATTTCAAACTAAACTTTCCCCCTCAAACATTCTCAACAGAACATGTTGCAAATGATGTTTTTGAGTATAAAGTTTGTTGTTTTTTTACGGAAAGTTTGTCGTTAGAAATACGTGGAGTTTATTAAAGCCTAGTTGGAGTCGGCAAAACAGGAAACGATAAACAAACTATGACAAAATTATTAACTTAATGTGGGGAGGAAAATCCAACTCTACATCCTCATGGTCACCCTGGGTACTTCACCTTGTGTGATGCTAAACAAGAGTTTGGTAACTCCAATGATTTTGGGTTCACAGTTTTTCTTTTATCTGGTTGTTTTGGATGACTCTCTTCTGCCTTCTTTCTTTTACTCCTGGGTTTTTGTTTTATTGGTTGTCTCTGATACCATTTAGAGGTTTGACTTGTGAATAGATTTTTGATTGTGTAAAGTTTTTGGGTTGGGTAAAGTTTTTTTGTATTGTGACAGGTTAACTTAGTATGGCCACTGGCGATCTTAAATTGTATATCATTTCTCTCTCTGAACTTACTTACAAATGTTTATATTTCAAACAATAACTTAAAGTTAACACTAACAGTAATGAATCTTAAAATTAACACTAATTCACAGACTCGTGAGTCGAATAAAGTCGTAGAAGAGATATATACGACCGTTCCCATTCTTTTTCACGTGATAAAAAGTCACGTGTCCGTTACCTTTCTTTTGTGTTGCACATTTCTCCTTTTTATTAGCCGAATAAATTCTTTTTTCTGTGAACGGTGGTCTTGATTTAGCTAAATGAGTGGCAAATGAATACAAGCACACTCGTTTTTCAAATATTATCACACTTCCGGACCTCCTGTTTTATATACGATGATGTAATATTCGTGATATGGCGCCGAGTGAATAATTCAACTTTATTTTCATAAATACTTCAGGTCATTATTAAATGAGATGAAGCTTATGTGCCACCGTGACGAGCCCAATTAAGTGGCAGCCAACACTTTCTCTTTTTTTATAATTTGGGGAAGGAGTGGGGAGTGGGGGGTGGAATTCTGCTTTCTTCTTAGCATTGCACATGCTATCAATTATTCACACAGCCTCCACACCCATCTACACTCACAATGGAAAACTTATTGCAACTAAAATTTTAAATTTCACCTTATGCAAATTTCTCTTTTCTTATATAACTTTGTTAGAAATGATAAAAACGAGTTTTAAAGGTAAGGAAATGATGTTGTTATTGTTGTTGTAGTGTGTTACAAGCATGAAAATCAAAATGATTAAACTGATTCTAACTGTTTTGAAATGAAAAATCTCTTAAAAAGAGATTATTGAGTCATAAAACAGTAGTTGAACATCACTTTTAATGACAAAATATCACTGATAATGCTAATTATAAAGCAGATTATAGAGTAATCTCTTAGTTAATCTCACTTTTATAGATTGTCTTCTCCTAATTTTCGTAACCATCGATATGGTAACTGAAGACACAAGCAGAAATATCGTCATTGCTGGACCGTCAAACAAAAACTCATTTATTTATTTGGTATTTGGAAATGTACAATTATTACAGCAACGATTGACACTTAAAAAAAATATTCACAAGATTTTAAAAAGAGTTGTTGTTTACTCGCAATGAATCTTCATCAAAACAGAAAATGTAAACTAGGTGTACTTAATGAAATTCCACACCGCTTAAAAAAACAGCTTAGGTCATACCCAAAAGGTTAAGACTCCTTTCAAGAGCATAATTGCCTTCACATACAGGAAAATGAGCTTTGAACACACGCATTTGTGCTCGGATTCGCTGTGGCCGAGCAAAAAGTTGTCCTGGCATCGTGCGCAAAGCCAAGCCATGCGTCGTTTGCCCGAAAAACAGCGAGGGACACTCGAGTGGAAAAGAACAGGTAATTAGGGACGGCGGGTCAGACACTGTACCTCGCTTACACCGACATAAACACCTGGCAAGTTCGCCATAACCAGGTCGAGGCGAATCACCCTTTATTAACATTATAAAAACTCGCGGTCCAAGACCCCGAGCACTTAACCCTTTGACTACAATGGGTGAAATACTAAAGGGGGAGGAATTTATTTCAATACGAGTGGAAAACTTAATATTCAAAACAGTTCATTTTTTATTTTCTATTTTTTCTTTCTTTCTTCGTTTCCACTCGTATTTCCAGCATCCATCAATGCAAATGCGAGAAACCCACCCCCACAAACGTGAAGTGGTTGGGAAAAATTGTAGCGAAACTCAACCACCTTCTCGCGGCGTCCGAGATGGAAAAAAGTCGGTCATCATCGGGATTCGACAGTCCGAAAATGATTTTTTCCGTGCACGTGAGTTGAGTAGCTCGTGCTGTTACCTTAGATAGACTTGTCACGGATATTGATGGGATCAGCCGCACGAAGAGGCAGTCAAGGCAAGGCGCATGCGCCTGGGTCATCTTCCGCCGTCTGTCAGCTGTCCTCTTTCGAAGGGGCATACGGTAATGGCCTTCTAACGGTGGAAAGACCCGAGGGAAAATGGGAAAAATGGTTGAAGAGCACGTGACAGGATCCGGCAAAACCACGCACCTGTCTACAACAGGAGGCGATTTTGAGTTTCGTTTATCACTTTTAGAAATATTTGTTTTAACCTGGAACCAACTTCAATCTTATTCTTTTAGTATACTAACAGAACGAATACAATATACAAAAAGGTAGCAAAAGCTCCAAACTTCCTGCCATTGAAGTAATGTGATTTTCAAAGCATTTGCTAAAAATTTAGCGTAAATGCTTCAAATTTCTAGAGCCGGTTCATCATTAGCTTTGAAAATTTGGAGCATTTACTACTTAAATTAGACATGACATCGTCGATTTATCCATTCAATATTACTTTAATTGTAAGCTAAAACTTTGAAAATTAATTCATGCTTGCCAGATCAAATAATCTGCACTAAATCGTAATTTTTAGTATTTAAATAACTGCAAATTGGAGCTTTTGCTCGTTTTTAAGCATACCGGACCGCCCTTCATCTCGAGTCCATTCTGCCTCTCTTACAATACATTGCTAGGATCAATCCTTTCTCCTAAAGGAATAAAATCTCTTCCTGAATTTGTATTAGGTCACTAGCTTTTATTGTGAGTAACCGTCAGAGTAACTCTAAAACCAGAAGTTCAACGTAATAAAACGGGAGACATTTTAGTTTTGGTTTTCACAGACGACAAACAAAAACATTATCCGTTCTGGCCGTTGTGGGCACGGCTCGTAATGTCAGTCGGTGAGAAATATGACGTCATTTAGCAACATGTCGAACGGATACAATAATGCATTGAGAATTAAGGGCGCATTCAACGTTTGACAATTATCAGCTCGAGTCGAGACCCAATTCGTGAAGGCTCCCACATTTTTCATGGAGGAGAATGGATTTGCATATCCTGCAAAACCTTCCCCTTCTCGTCTATTTTAAGGCCAATCCTTCAAAGAGAGTGAGGGGACGAAGGGGAGCAAAGGAAAGGAAAGGAAAAGACGGACGAGACAGACTCAGCACTTGGAATTTCTCTCCTTTTTAAGAATGATGCAATTAATTCCACTTTGTGCATGACGTCACTCCTTCTCATGGCTGATTTCAGTGTGCAAATACTCGCGAGTTCAAAGCTCAAGATGATTGTTTGATTTAACTTTGCGATGATTAAATCAAACGGGGGAAATCACAGTTTAATTAACATTAAAATACTTTTTCCTTTCTTTTTTTTATTTTATATTTATCTCTTCCCATTCGATTATGGAGTTTATGTTCCATGATATGATAAGTAGGTGCTTTGAAATCTCTCCGAGCCAGGTCAACGTTGCCATGGAGATATTGGGGGGGATTGAGCCCACTAGCCGGATTGAGTGACCTGCAGCTTGGTGGGGTCAAGGCGCCAATAATGGCGTCCATCAAAGCCACCCAATGCCTTGATTACGCGCTCGAATGAACACCGCTGACACAGGACTGGCAAAAGAACGAGAAAAAGGGTCTTAGAAAAGGGGATTTTATTCAAAATGGATTTCCGACCGGGGTTTCGGATCCCCAGATTAAAGTTTGAGAGAAAATTATATAATTTCTTTTAATTTATTTCTCTCTTGGAGGAAAAGTGATACGCCATTTTTCAGTGTTGTGTCTCGCATGATGCGCTTGTCTTAGGGTGTTTCCGAAGTTATATATTTTAGTTTAAAAAAAAAAGTGGTTGGGGGGTTGGGAGGTGAAGTGAGGGGAAGGGAAGACGAAGAGGGTCCGCAACGGTGTGGTGAAGCAGCCTGGGGCCATTCATCTACTTCTGACGAGGGATTTTTTTATGTATAAAGAATGGCGGGTTCCAATTATTTCCACCAGTGTGATTAATCGAATTCCCGTTTCCAGGCACAACACCTGAACCATCATCTGTCCCCTTTTCTTTTTCCCTCTTTTTTTGTTTTTCAGAATTCGAATTTCTTCGATTTTCAGAAAAAAAAATTTTTTTTTCCTTTGCAAACTCCAAAACTAATTTTATTCCATCGTAAAAACAAATTATACAAACTAAACCTGACGTCACATCTATCATATCACTCTTAAACGTCTCCCCCGTTCTAATTTATTTATTTTCATAATAAATCTGAATAAACAAAAAAAATTGTTTTCCAGGTTTCAAAGGGTTCGTCGCGAAACGCAAAGGATTATGGGCGAGGTCTCGTCGGCGCCGATCGGACGTTTATCATCGAAGAAGGATGAGGTTGTGGTCATGGATGACAGAGGGAAAAGGGCTTGTCCAGCGAGGGCCCGATTGCCTTGAATAATGGCTCCACTTTTCAAATTCACCCATCCCTTCACTACCCCCCATCCTCTCCTTCTTCTCTCACTCCTCTACGGTCCCCTCCCCCTCTCCACTGTCTCCACCATTAGCATAGCGTCCACCTCATCACAACGAACGACATCAAATACATCTTCATTTTTCTTCCGAGCCTCGAGCAACTTTTTTCTTCCAATTTTTCTTTAAATTTTTAACGGGTTCATATATAAACCCTTTCAACACTTAAAATAATTCATGTAATTTATGAATAAATTAATTCACGGTTTTGCAAGTTTTATTATTTTTGTTTTTTTAATGGGGGAAATGAGTTTTAGTGGGGGGGGAAAAATAAAATTCGTTGTAACGAGGGTGGCCGATATCTCGGGTAGCCGGCGTGAGTGGCGTCCGTGACTATCGCAGTCCGCGAATGATCATCGCATATGCAACAGGGGGATCTGTGTTATTTATTTGCCAAATCGCGCCTGATTGAGCGACGCTTGGTGGCCATATAATGCCACACTTTTTATTTTCGTGGCGCTCGCAGATAAGCAAAGAAGCACAAGTAAAAGGGCAATAAAAATTTTCATATAACTCCCATTTCCACTGCTTTTAATAAGAATAATTCCGTCACACTGTAACAAGATCAAACCTCATTAACACATTGACTAAAAACACTTTCCTCATTTTGTTTTAGAAATATTTTTTATTTATTTATTATATTTCTGTTTACCTAATTAATTTTCCTGTTACTTTTATACTTTTCCTCCCTCGTTTCATTTCCGCACTTTTTACACGCTGTAAAATAAAATATATATATTTTTAATAACTGACAAAGTTATTAAGCAAGAACGCTCTATAAAACACATGCCCACATGTTTATTATCTAAACATGACTTGCCCTGATTAAATTTAAACTCGAGAGCACTTTTTTCCCTCATCCTTTCATTAATTTTTATGCAAAAAAAGGGGGGCGAACACTGCACTAAAACCTCGCAGTCATATCATCTAAACCATTTATTCGCACCTTTGCAGGTAACTTCATAGCTCAAGGGTGGAGAAATAAAATATAAAAAGAAGGAATAAAAGCAAAGAACACAAGTTGCGACCGCGTACAAAATTTTTACATTTTTCGAGACCGTTTCATTATGTTTAGGACCGCCCTCGTTATAAGGTAATCCGATTAAACGAGTGTGGGGAAAGATTACGTACTAACGAGGGCGTGTTTAAGGAATAAGGAGATGTAAATACAATGATGTTTTAAGTATTTAAAAAGAAGGGAAAAAGAAATCAATAAGAAAAAAAAATTGACGTTGTGGAATTAAGCTTGTCATTTTCAAGGATGAGACCGTTTTTCAATGAAAACACATCACAACAAACCGGAAATTTAACCCGAAAGGAAAAAAAATGTTTCTGGATTTATAGGAAAGGACATTTCGATCGGTTGTGTCCATACCATTCTCTTCTGTCCGCTCGGTGGGTCCCCGAACTGTGATATGACATCCGTGCACGTGTGCAGTGAATACATAAAAGAGCGACTAGATTTTCCTTTTTGCATAAACACGTAAACACCCAACAGGATTCTCACATTAACATGACAAACCTCCATTGAAGCTTACAAAAAACGTTAAAAGTGAGTGAAATTGATGCAAATTTATCAACTAAAATATTTTATGACGTGGTCAGTATTGACCAAAAGGGTTGGATTTGCTCGAGGCACCGAAATGATAAGAGTTTGAAGAGCGAGGATGCAGAAACCTCGTTATAACGAAAATTGGGGGGGTTTTTTTTTGCAGGAACTTCGTCATACCGAGGTCGACCTCACCGACCCGCATTATCGTTTTCGATTTCCGTCTGGCGACCATCTCAAAACGCGCATCGCGAAACGGAAAAAGAAAAATTGAGAGGAAGCGCCACTGTTTGTGGGTGCCGAATATAAAAAGGAGAATAAGAGGAAAAGATGAGCGAGGAGGGGACGAGTGAAACAAGTAAGAGGGAGGGGGGAGGCGGAGGGAGGAAAAGAAGCAAGAACGACGCTAATAAGACCCTTTTCTTGCCGGTCCACACCTCCTCGACCCTATTAGCACGCGCGCCACATGTAATCCGCGCGCGCGCGCGTCCTGTGGGCGGTGCTTCCGTTCAATTAATTCATTAACCCTCCAATTGGGATGCAACGACACTCCCCCACCCACCTACACCAACCCCCTGTTTCCTACTCCCACCACTCCACCCTCATTTCTGTATTTGACACAACTGATAAGCTTTATAAAAACAACAACAACGTTTCTAAACTTTAAAAAATAAAATAAATTTTATTTGAAAAAATCCAAAAGAAAAAAAAAACTCGTTATAACGACATCACGTGACCAGAGGTTACGACCGGAATGGGAGAATCTCTTCGGCCATCGAGGAGGGTTTACGGGCGGGGATTTAGCTGGCAGAGTCATAAAATGCACGCGCAGCCCCCTCTTCTAGTGTCCCTTAGACGGGTCCCCCGTTGGTTCGCAAAGGTTGCCGCGTCATTCATCGACCCTCCCCCGCGTTAGGGGAGGTGGACAATGGCAAACCCAATGGCCAGTGACCAACGAGATTTCGATCCGGCGACCAATGGATGCAATCTATTCCGTGTGGTCACTCTATTGGATATTAAATCAAAAATAATTTTTTTTTTGTTTAAAAATTCAAAAATTTTTTTAAAAAATAAAAAAAAAATTTTGAGTTTAATAAAACTCGATTTATTAAATTCCGCATCTCACGCACCGAAAATAAAAGGTGAAAAGACAAATCGAAATTGGGAGGGAAAAGTGAAAAATCAAATTGACGCAACGCCAACCCGTATCGATATGGTCGACGTCCGCGTGATTCGATCGACATTGACTCGTATAAAACCCTATTACCCATTCCTTACCCTTTCACCCACACCCTCACCCATACAAACTCCCTGTAAAATACTCGGATGGATCCCAGTGGACGTGGCGTTGCGTCCGAGGAATAAAAAAAAAAAGTTGTAAAACAGGTCAGATTTAGGATGAGGGGTTTTAGAAGTGTGATGTTTTCATTCAAATCACCATAATTCGGTGAGAAAAAAAATTACCCCCGCACCAAATTGACGCCTTGGCCGAGCGAGGCATTGAGGGGCAGAGTGGTCGTCACTGCGGGTTACTGCGTCGTTGCGGTAAAGTGGCCCATCAGGGGGCCACACGTCAATATCGTGCGCGCTGGTCTCTCCCGAAAGGGACATCACTGGGCAACCGAATCAAAATGCCTCATTTCACCTTACCCCTTTAACTGGACACTCGTTTTTATAAATTTTTTTCTAAAAAATTATAAATATTTTTTATAAAATTTTTTATAAAAAAAATTCAAATTTTCCCGCATTTTTTTCCGCGTTTTCTCCTTTTTTTGCGAATTTAATCCTCTCTAACCCGAGATGGCGCTGCACATCCGAGTGGAAGGGTGAGATGAAGGAAAACGGGGGGAGACAGGGTGTGTGGGGAGGGGTGTGGGAAGCATGGATGGGGTGGGGGTGAAAAAAAAACGTCACCACCACCTCCTACTCCTCACTTCTTCCACCCCTCTCAATTCGACCTTCCCCGAGTCATGGCGACATGTGAGTCGAGTGTGTGTGCCTCATTTTTTGCGGGATCTTTTTCTATATCGTCTCCATCTTGAACCGACGACGACTCTCGCCTTATATTTGTGCCAGAGGATTTATTATTCCTTGATACTCATACATCGAATTACTGTAAGTGTCCATTTTCTTTTTATTATCAATTTCTCCTCAAAAAAAAAAAAAAAATTCTCACCTTGTTATCGCTTTGATTGATTATATGTAATTTATGAAACACGACACCAAAACATCAAACAATCTTTCTTTATCTCATTCGTCGCTGGCCTCGAGCTAGTCGGAAAGTATTGCAAAGGAAAAAAATTATTAATGTTATTATTATATATATTAGGCCTAAAACGCACAGGTGGACGTTATCTCTTGTTTTTCATCCGAACCTTATAATTGTCATCAATTTTGTTTTCCCTTTACAATTGCCGATGGCAACTTTTTCGTAAATATTGTTTCTAAAACAAATTTCCACGTGCGGGTGCGGTTTGAAACGCTCAGCGATTTGAAAATTGATAAGAGAGCGAGAAAATAATCAGTTTGGCGCCGCGGTTTTTTTAATTGTTATTTTTTTGGGAAATTTATATTCATTTTTGTTATTTTTATCGGGTTTATAGTGGGAAATTCAAATTATAGGATAGGAAAATCAAGGGTCGAGTGGTTTTGAATGGATGCGGGGAGGCGGTCAATCAGGCAGAACTAGGAGCGCCTGCTGGACCTTCGTAATGACCCCTTCAAAACCCTTTATTTCTGAAGGGGGTGAGGAAGTGTGATAAAATGTAGATTTTTTTAAACCTTAAAAAAAAAAAATTAAACTTAAAATCAAATTTTCGGTTTTGAACTCGTTAGAATAATTGCAAATGAGATTTATCGCATTGATGTCACCGTACAGAACGTTTTAAATAACAAAAACAAGTTGCTATTGTTCGAAGCGCACTCAATTTGCCTCGATACTATCTCGAATCTGTTTACAAAACAACATTTGACGATTGCATCAACAAACCACGCACGAATGAAGACGGACTTGATGTTGTTTTACGTGAAAATTACTGAAAATCACAAAAAATTCCAAAAAAAAGGTCCAGAAATTAACAAATCCACCATGTATTATGCATGTAAACAAACATCGAGGATGATTTGCCCGTTATTAATAAGTGATCTGTTGTAATTAATGCGAAATTCAATTCCCAGAAGCGTTTTATTATGATACATCGCGCAGATGTTACGAAAGTCCGTCAAATTTATTTTCTAAGTAAATTGTAATTTGGAAAACACCATTATCTTGTCTAAACTTTTCCTTCTCCGTTAGGAATTACCGTTAATTGGCAAATTCGATTAAAATGTTAGCGTCCACATTTTCTCTCTGATTTGATTACACAACAACATTTTATCTCACTTGACAATTTCACTCGGGGTCCACGAACAAATAAACAACAACCCCCTTGTTAAGACAATTTTACGTGCAGATAATAACGAGAAAAAAATCGCTTTTCCCTTCATATAGTACTCTGTAATTAAGAAAGACATTCGCCCACACAAATTACCTAAATACATTTTTCATTATGAAATACGTCAAGGAAGAATTATGACAAAAACGAGTTTAATCTCATTTATATATCTTTTACGCATTTTAATAATTTTTTTTTATTTATGTACTTTAGTTGGATATACAATGGCGGCGATTCCCAGAGTGAAATGTTTTGGAAAATTCCATTTTTATTCCATCATCAAACTGATTCAAAGAGAAAGTATTGTCTTCAATATGGGAGAATGAAAGATCATCCATATGTGGAAGTCGGCTCGCGAACTCGATCGGATAAATTTTTTTTTTTTTTTTTTGAATTTTTTTTTTTTTTTGCTTTCTCCCGTTTTCAATTTTGGATTCGCAGAATGGACATTCCAATATTGGACACCGGATCCACAGTCCCTTTAGGCAAACGACGATTCGAAAAACCAATAACGAGTGACCGCAAATGTATCGAAACAACATTTTCAAAGCAATTTTGAAGTTTAATGTTGAGAAAGGTGTTTATAATTTGGAAATTTCTGAAAATTTTATTGGGAATGGTAAAAATCCGAAAATTTAATCTAAAATTTGAATGATTTTTTTAAATTCAATGAGAAATTGGAAAATGCAATTGAAGAGAAATTCAAAAATTCAATTGATCAGAAATTCAAAATTCAACAACAACAATAAATTAACAATTCAATATGCAACAGAAAATCAGAAATTCAAAATTCAACAAAAAAAAAAAAAAAAAAAATCAACAATTCAAAATTCAACAGAAATCAGAAATTCAAAAAATCAATTGATCAAAAAAATTCAAAATTCTACAAAAATTCAAAAGTTCAATAAAAATTCAAAGCAATAATTCATAACAGCAGAAATTTATTAAGTCTGAAATTCAAAACTTCAATTGATTAGAAATTCAACAAAACTCAACAATAAAGAAATTCAAAAATTCAACAAAACAGAAATTCAATAAAACGAAGTAATCTCATGCCCCAGAAATTCAAAAATATTTTCAATACAAAACAGGACATTCCCACAAAAACAAGTGTACTCGAACGGTCCTAACAAGGGCGTGGTTCATTTTTTCCCCTCACCGAGTAATCCTGGGTACGGGTACAAGTGCAAGTGACAGTCGTGATGCCGCTGCGTGTCACTCACATCGGGGTGACCGCGAAACACGGGTGCCACAAGTAAAAACGTGCTTACCTGAGGGACAAACAAGTAGTGGGAGTTTTTGCTGCATAACACAGTCTCGGTTTGGCACATCGCCCGTCTTTTAACGCTTTTTGATCCCATTAGGAAACGGAGAATTGTCGAATTTCACTGCTTTTTATATTCATTCGCTCCATTTTTTTCCTCCCACTGTTGCTCTCACTTGATATGTGAGGCAAAAGCGAAACAGATGGGGAAAAAAAACTAGATCCTAGTTAATTTGATGAATTACACTTCAACGCTGCTCCCGCTTATACCCTTTCCCCCATTTTTAAACAATTTTTTTTAAAACAAAACAAATGAGATGCATTATTAGAAATTTTTAATTTTTTAAAAATTCATTTAAATAATTTTTTTTTTTTTTAAATTCTGATTTTCTAATTTTTTTGTTTAAAAAATATTTCATGTAATTTACATTATTAAAGTTTTGTTTACATTCGTTAATGGAAATAAATTGCATTGCGCAAACAAAAAAATGTCTGAATCTAATAACGAACTACACGACGCATGACGTCACACAATCCTTCAATTATATATGCAAAACCACCGTTAATCAACGGATTTAGGCTTACACCGTATAAATTCCGCACAGCTGACGATATTTTTAAAGAACGAAGATTGATGAAAGAATCGGTTGCAATTTGAAAAGAAAATTCGTCCTCGAGTTAATTTTCTAAGATGTTTATACAAAGATGAAGTGGCGGGGACTCCACAAACATAAAAAGAGAAGAAATATTCATCTCGTTGATGGATCCCCTTCACAGCCTTCTTCTACGTCTCTTATCGGTGTTGTTTGCCCAGATTTTGCAGTGAATAGATTAAGAAGTTTTGTAACAAAGTGCAAGTGACGAGGAAATGTAAGCTATAGTAATGAGTTCAGATTTCATGTAAGCTGCAGATAAGATTGTGTTAGGAAGTAAAGAAAATGCGCTGCCGAGTGTCGCAGAGTGGGGGGAAGCGAAGAAAGTCTAGTCTAGTAGTGGGAGGGTGCGCGAGTCGTTGAAAGAAAAAGAGGACGCAATAAACCAGCTTACAACTCAATGCTTGCTTTTGTTTCCCAGTTAAAATTGAGGTAAAAATGCATGCCGTCGGGATGGTGAGAGAAAATGAACAGCTGCAGCGATATATGGTCGACGGAAATGCACCACTTGCCATCCCACAATGCCTCTCCTGCAGCACAAAAGCGTCTCCCACGAGAGAGCGCCATGGACTTACTCGCGCCCACCAATTGTGCATCTATTGATTGGAAAATGCAGGCGGGTCATTCTTAAAAAGATTTTTTTCTTTTAAATTCTGTGTTCGAAAGAGAAAAAAAAGTGATTACAGTTTTAGTTTGTCAGTCAATGGACAGCTTCGACGCCCACAACATTGAATGCGTGTACACAAACAAACCCCTTTCCCTCTTTTCCTTTCTGCGGACCCATCCTTCTGTCTCTATCTTCGTCTTTTATCCAATTCCTTCTTTCTTTTCTTCTTCTCAAATGTTGTTCACGCTGCAGGGACTTTTGACAAATGACGCTTCTCGAGTAGTCGTTATAAACAGTGACTTTGTTCTTGACGAATGAAGTTTCGCTGCGCATAAGAAAGTGGATGAAAAAAGACGAGTTTTTCGTATATTTACTGCAGCTGCACTTGTTTTCCACTTTTTTTCTCTTATAAACATTAAAAGAAATTGCTGCGACGAAATATAATTATTCTTTTGTGTGCGAATAAATTATTTTCCTGCTTTTTCTTCCGTTTTTATTTTATTTCTAATAAATTTGTGCGAATTCTGTTGCCTTGCAAGAAAAATCGGATTTGCAAAAATTAACTATTTTGTTTGTAATAAATTTTATTATTCTAGATTTTTGTAATCTGATTGTAAATGATGTATACTTTTGTGTCGATGGAATGACCATTGTATTGAACGTAGCTATGAATTTTCTTTTTTGTGTTGTGTTTGTTTATATTTTTTGCTTTTCAACAAATGCATTTATTTTGCGGGGAAAAAAAATCAAAGCGGAGGTGAATTGCAAAGTGAATTGTAGAATGGAATAAGAGTATTGATCAAGATAGAATCCATTAGTGAATGTTGAAAGATCCGTTCTAAGGATTATAATCACGATAATTCCTGCTTTCGGATAAAAAATGTCATGGCGGAGTAAGGGGGGTGGGGGGCTGGATTAAAAAAAATAAATAAAAAAAATAAAAATTACAAACGAAAAAATATTTAAAATTTAAAATACAAAAAAAAATTTCTTTTAGTTGGTCGGCGCAACAATGACGTCATACATGCGCGAGGGTGAAAATGCGGAAGAATTCTTTTCCCCAGCAAGAAAAGTGAACCGACCTTGCCGCCACCAGTCACACTTTTTCCGTTTTTTCCACTGATCAATGCTCCATTTTGTTTTCTTCAATTTTTAATTGAATTTCTTTAAAGTTCAATGCGTCACACAGCTGGAAACTCACAACAAACGAAGAGCGCAAAATCCTCTTTTTCCAAAAAAGAAAAGAAAAAAAAAGCAGGTAAACAAATCATTCCATCAACAAACTATTTGTCCGAGCATCCCATCTGTGCCAGTTTATCAATATTTCCACCTGGATGCGCCCAGCCGCAGCGATTTTAGATGAGCGCCGTCGGGGTTCGACTAGGTGCATCATTTCCACAATTTTTCCGCTTATTTCTCCATTCGCCGCTCGTTTTCGCCGATTTTTATCTCGAGTTTTATTATCATCACTTCTTTTTATATATTTCATACATTTTACACGTATGAGTTGTGTGTTTATCTATTACAGACGTTTCCAGACAGCAAATTAACGGTGTAGCGGACTAACACGTGAAAACCGTACGTATAGACCCAACTCACCTCGTTGCCCTTTCTCTTTTTGTGTGTGATGTGTGTTAAAGGTGTGGCTCATGACTGCGAATGGTCTCTCTTGTGGTCTGATGGGGGTCATATAAAGTTGAAGCTGCGGGTTCGAGCAAACGGGGTTGTAAGTGAGGGGAAACGCGGTAAAAGTTGCAGAAAAAGAAGAAAAAAGAGTTCGGAAGACTCCCCCCTTCCTCAAAAAAAAAATCACACCGGAAATATAATTAATTTATTTTTCCACGAAGAAAAATTTTTTGTTTAAATTTTATTATTTCAAGACAATTTTATAATGGACACGATTGCGTCACGAGTCCGGCACGCGCCCGCCATGTCGAGTCTATTGACGTCCGCGTGCCCAGAAACGCCCAGAAAAACACGCCCAGTAACAAACAACAAACAACAACAAGTTTGATGTACCAAACAAGACCGGCTTGTGCTACTTCTTCTCCCCTTCCCGTTCGCCTTCCACCCATTTAGCCGCTCAACGTCGCACATTCTGTAGGTGTAACCGGTAAACAAGAGGACAGGTTGTTAGTAAATAAGGGTCAAGCGGGTTTCGTCTTGCATGTCATTCAAACGCCGCTTGCTGAAAAGGACGGCTTTGTGTCGTAGCGGCCACTTCTCGACTTTTATACACCAACCACCAAAGGAGGGATGATGCATTGTAACAAAGCGCGCCTTTCAACACCTCCAAACAGGCCGAAAATTCAGCATGGCACCACTTGCATGCTGAGCACGCGACACACGCCAATTAAGTGCTTAAACTCGACATCTTTACATCGGATTTACAAACTTTCCCAAATTTTTTTTTGCATCATTTCACCCTAAAATTTGTAATATTTATTAATAAATACCATTTTTCCCCGTTTAAAACGGTATACAATTCCCTTATTAAAACATACAAACGCAATCCAAAAGCTTTTAGAAATATAAAATGAAAAATCGCTCTATTTCAGGTAAAAATTGTATCATTCTATAGAAAAATAAAAAAAATGAAAAAGAAAAGAAAAAGAAAACCAGTCGGTTCTTTTAAAAGAGAGAAAATTTCAATATAAATGGGAAATGTGTATAGAAGTGAATATAGGTCATCTGTATGCACGCTACACTGCTTCGAAGCAAAGTATTATGATGTACAAGGGAATAGTCTGTGGCGAGCATATTGCTAGGGTATAATGCGAGATTTTCGCTTGCGATGTGTTGCAAGTCTTATCGCAAACGCAGCAGCCTCTTGTAATGTGTCCCTAACCCCCACAAACGGGACATTTCTTTCCTCGTAATTTCAGATATGCTTCATCATTAGAAACGGCATCCCCAACCCCCACTCATTCGCATGTTTTGTTTACGATACAAACTCGAGATTAGGCAAACGACAAAATGTTCTACAATTCTATCTGATCTGATTTGACTCGCGGGACTGGTTTTTATCATTCACTTAGAAGCAGCAGTGTGTACACAACTGATAAATAAATGTTTATTTCGTTATAAATTAATGTCATGTTATAAGTTATGTTTGGATAAAGATATTTGGAAGGAACTTGGAAAAGTGATGGACATATGCAGTGATGGAATATTAGAAGGGTAAAAAAATTTTTTTTTCCATTTTTTCTTGTCAAGAAGAATGATTCAGCAAGTCAAATGTGGACAAGACTTTGGCCGACCACACCATACCCATGCATCAGCTTGGTTGAACCAACAGCTGGTCCGTCCAGAAAAGTAAAAATTTGTACCTTTTCACCTTCTCTTCTCGAAAATAAATTTAATTAAATTTTCTATTATTTTTTTTGTAATATGTATTAAAGCGCAATACAAAACGTCATAACAATAACATCACAGCAATTACGTCATAACATTTCTATAAATAAAATTTTTTTTTTTTCACAAAAATAAATTTCAACGTATTTGACCGTAATTCACACCCTTTAAGCCCATAAACCCCTCCCACACACAAAAAATTAATTTAAAACCACTTTTTCGTCCATAAACTTCTTTTATACCTTTGATGCACCTCAAGTACATCAAATGGCAAAATATTTAAATCCAAGTTCAAATATTTTCTTTTTATAATAAAAAAAAAAAAAATTCTCAAAAAAAAAAAATTAAATTAAATCGGAAAGAAATAACATTTATCCTTAATACCAAAATGCGGTTTTGTTAGTGGTGAATTGAGTTTTTAGTTCGAATAAAAAGTGTTTTTTTTCTTCCCGTCTCTCTCTTTTCCTCCTTTCTTTGAGAAGAGCAAAGTAGTGCGGTTAGTCATGGTCTACAGAACCGGGGTCTCCTCTCTTTCTCTGTCGAAAAAGCAAACGCAGGATCCGGGAGGACAAAAACGGGCGAGCTGCTGTCAAACGCTCGCGTTCAGCTCCTCCATCAGCCGGAGCTCGAGGGTCCAAATTGAACTGATTATGGATGAGAAAGAAAGAATAAAAAAATACCAAGTCGAATATGACATGGAGGAATGGACAAATTTCTATGACTTCGGATATTGCAAGAAGAAAAACCGAAATGGATGAACCTCCAACGAAAAAAAAAAAAAGAAAAAAAAAAAAAAGAAAATCTCCGGAGCAGCATTTAAAACATTTATCCATCGACTTCAAACTAAGTAGGAAAAAATATTAAACATGTCAATCTGGAGTAGACGCATGTTGGCATGTTTGTTCGCATTGCAATCAAATTCAAAAAGACACAAACACGACCGAATCGAGTTGGCCACGGACTTTTTTTTTCTTTTTTTTTTTAAATAAAAAAAATTTAAAAAAAGACGGAGGTGGAGGAGTACAAGTAAGAAGAGGCCGTCTTTAGTGGAAAACGTTGTATCGCTGATGCGCATGGAGCATTACATGCACTAATCCCTTGTGAGCCTCCAGAGAGAACTAATCCTTTCTCCCAAGAGGGAATTCAGGACTTTGCACAACTCCAACGATGCATTCACCAAACAAACTTGCATTTGCTGCCAAACTAAACTTTCTAAACTTTTTTCTACTTTTTATTTATTTAGGATAAGATAAACAAAGTCTTAATTTGTCAAAAATATTTCTTAACAAAAATTTAAAAAAAACTTTTCAAATTCAAAAACTTTTTCATAAAAAAAAATTGTTTGTAAAAAAAAAAAAAAAAAAAAAAAAATCAACGCTTGAATGACATCTAATCAAGGTCCACTCGAGTCCATAAACTAAACTGGAAATTGAAGAGTCAAATGGAGCTGGGCAATTTCAACCTTAGAGCTTCACATCACCTTATTATGACTAGCAATCGCTCGCTGCCCGAGACGTTACCTCGGGCAAGTTTTTTCCCTGCATGGCTCACTTCAATATCGTGGTTGGGGGTCCACCATCCATATCTGCCACACCTGCAATGATCTCCCCTCCCTCCCCACCCCATCTACCATCTAGAAAACCCTATCCCGCTCTTCGATATTGATTGGAGACGACGGGCCTCGCTTGGATGCGCCACCGGCGATGGCTGCCACTGCCCGCCTTTGCAAAACCACTCAACCTCCAGCATCTATGCTATAATAGTAAGGTGAGCTTCACTGCCTTACAAAACACCATACTTGATATTTTGTGCAAAAAATGAAAGTTTAAAAAATTAAAAATGTAAACGACGGAAATTTGTATTGAAATTTTCCTTTGATCTTAACTAATGAGATGAAAATTAATTTTTTTAAATTTGTTTTTGGAGGGGGAAATTTTTTTTTTAATGCGAGTGTTGTGTTTTCGCATTGGGAAAACAACATCGTCTTTAGTTTTGTCCACCTTCCCGATTCGACTGCAAATTGGCCATTAATGAGCACGCGTGCCTTCGCTTATGTTAATGAGATGGGCGGAGCTGGGCTTGGAATAACTAATTACGAGTTGGCTGGTAGTGGGTGGCAGGTGTGGTGAGAGCATCTTCCTAATACCTGTACACAAGCACAAATTCCCCAAACGTCAACATTGCTTAATGAGGAAAAATGTAAAATGGCAACCGGCTGGCTGACTAAAGCAAGCAACGACCCCCAACTCGCCATCAACCGCCATTTTCTTAACGATCCACAACACCAAAACACCAAAATCAGTAAAAAGTCAACAGATAAATCAATTCCCATCAATTCTAACCTCCAAAACACACATTCCCCCCGTATATCACAAACTAAAATTTATTTTCATCAAAAACGCATCAGAACGCCTCAAAATCCGACACCAAATTTCCAAACCAAACTCAAAAAACTTAATTCCACATAAAACCGAACCCTCCTTACTCCTTTCTAAACCACAAACCAGTTTACAACGGCGTCCCAGCAGAGGGCACCTCCATCCATGCCTCCTTTAACCCACTTCAACTCATTTTTTTCAAATTTCTTTCAAATCCTCTAAAAAAATTTCAAATTTGCCCCAATAAAAAAACAAAATAAAAAAAAAAATCAATAAAAAAAGAAGAAAAACACTATTTAAATTCAATTTATCATATTCTCAATTCAATCCTCATTCTTCTAAATCTCCCTCACCCCCTACCCCCCCCTTACCAACCAAATCCCACCACCAACGTACAAACACAAACCACAAAATTCTCACACACATGACAAGTCGTCACCTCCATTTCAAAAAGCAAGTAGAAATTCTTTGCAAAACTTATTATTCATGAACACTGGAATCCCATCTAAAATTGTTTCCATGCTGACTAAAGGTATAACACAAAGATTTTTCCCCCATTCTCACAACCCACATATCTCCATACTAGCCTTTAAATTCTTCACACTTCTTAACCGACCCGAAATACTCAATTCTGTCGAAATAGAGCCGTTTGCATAAGAATGAAAAGCAGACAACTTGTGAGCCCATTTCTCTCTCTCCCTTTTTTTTAAAGGCAAAAGCACGTGTAAAATACCTTGTGAAGATAAACGATTATTGATTTCAAATAAAAATTGGTCGTGTGCGGATAGGTCTATTCAATTTCACTCAAGAAAAGCATCTTGCACAATTTCCTTTGATAGCAAAGAGAAACGTGTAGAAAACCCCCACACCCCCACACTCAATCCTTTCCTATTTCTCTTTTTCTTTCCCCAAATCCTCCTTTTGTCCACTTAGACTAACGATCCCGGGTAAAGAGGATATTTGCTAAGTCCACCTTTTCACGTGGTCACTTCAATTATCCCGGGGAATCGAATCGAGAGTAAATCCCGAGCAACTCGTTATGAATGGCTAATGAGAGACATAAAGATGGTGGGAGGGGTACGTAGGGGTCTTTTTTTTTGCTTTCCCCTTCTACGGTAGCCACTCCTAATGAGCAACGTCTGCCAAGGGCTAGAGATTTATAGGAAACGTTCGGCCACGGAAGAAAGTGGGAATGGGGGAAAAGGAAAAAATAAGGGGAAAAAAATTTGAAAGGAAATGCTATGAGAAGAAGAAGAAGAAGTGGTGTGGGTGTACAGTAACGGTCGTGAAGAGTGGGTGTTTACATAATAGCATGCAGGATGTGTGGAGAGGGGAAAAAATAGGAAGGGAAGAGTTACGGCTCTCGAGTGCAGGCAGGCACTCGAATGCGCGCTCGGACGCGCGTCGATCGTTGGCGCCTCGAGAAATGGACCCTAATAGAGCCTCTTACGATCTGTATGAACACGAGAGCTATGAAAAAAGGGAGTGACCATTTCTCGGGCGCCGCCTCGCCGTGCATTGCAGTGAAGCCCCGGCGAGAGAAGCTGCATGCATGATGAAACACGGGGCTCGCCGACCCCTTTCTTTCAGCGAAGACGCCTCCCAGGACCTGACAAATCCACCCACACACAAGAGGAACGGGAGGAGGAAGGAGGAAGCTGCGAGCTAGTTTCCGCGACGTCGCCAACGCGTTCTTTTCATGGCACACACTCACACACGCCACACACACATACAAAACTCACAGGAGATTGTGTGTGCCGTGGACGCGCGCGCTGATTGAGAACCTCGATACAACAAAATCCCTGAAAACCTGGACACACAATGGCCGCTCGATTGCATTGTTGAAAGCTGCCCCTTCATCACCTCGGCAACGGGACATCGTTTTTTTTCCTCTTTATTTCCTCCCCACCTCAAGAATTCCAGCTATTTACTCGCATGTCGGTCAAAATGTGCCGACACGCAAAGGTACATAATTCGATGGCACCGAGCCCCACCCACGGCTGGGCGGCGAGTTCCCCGCAGTGTCGTCGTTGCAGTTGTCCAGCGATGCATGCAAATGACCTGATTCATATCTCCCTAGAAGAAGGGACCCTCCCTCGCGAGGAGTCAGTTAACCCTTTGCTCACGCCTCGTCTTGGGATAATGAAACGGGGTGCCACGAACGAGCACTTAATTGCCTTTTTTTTTAAACTTTTGTTTTTCGGCACGCGCTGCAGCGAAGCCAGTGTGTTAGTGTGTTACACGCCGAGGTTGAGTCGGGGCAATAAAGGGAGACGGCGAGTGGAGTTTTTGGTGTTGGTGGGTCCCTCATTTCATGGGGAGTAAAAAAATTTATAATCTGGAAAATATAAAACATGACGAAGCCAACTTTGCACAACAAGAGCGTTGCTTTTGGCACGCTTGGCGAGTTCACACTCGAACGAGAGACATAACCCAGGCAACAAAATATCTTCCTAATACAATTTCTTGGCTCGCTCCATTCACCATCACCGAAGAGAATGCTGTCCCCATGCACAAATTCAACGTGTCGCCGTCACAAAGATTTAAGCTTAGTAAGCAAATACGGGAAAGAAAACAGACACCAACCAACCACCTTTTTTCGCTCCTTTTTTTATGTGAATAATTAAAATTAAAAAAGGGGGAAATTTTAAGAAAGGAAAGGCTGTGACGTCACGAGAATGAGGAAGGAGACGGAGGATGGAGGGGGTGGGGGAAGGAAGGGAAGAGAACAAGAAGTTGGCTTAAGATAGTGATGCAGAGTTTTAAGCGCATGTGCAAAACAAAAAACCTTTTTAGCCATTACGAGGCTTACACGAGCGATATCCGAGTTAAAAGAGGAAGCTAATAAATAAGAAATGCACCCAGCTCAAAGTGAACAAGACCAAACAGGAAGATATCAACACCTAGTCCGAAGACTTAGCCTCGGATTACATTGGAATTTGCATTTTTTTAATAAAATAAAAAATTCATAAATTATTAAGTTAAATCCGACACCACAAAGAATAATAAAGATTTACAAGATCGTGAAGGTGTAAATTTGATGATTTTGAGTAAAAAAAATTAACTGAATGTGGGAAAAAATTGCAAAATTGTTCATATTTTTTAGGTTCAGAGGTTAAGTTCTTCTTCAAAACACTAAATTATGTTGGAATAAGTATGAAAATAGGCTTAAATTTATTGAGTTGCTTTAAAGGTAATGTGAATAATGTTGTTATTTTGGTTTTTAAAGATCTAAATAATGAAAATACAGAAATACACCAATAAACTTCATGTTATAATAACAAATTATATAAGTTAAGTTTATAAATATGTAAATTACTTTTTTAAGTATGAAAATCGTTTCTGATATGATATCTTTTGAATATATATTACATTAAACCATCAAAAATAATAAAATCTAGATAATTCCACACATATTTTAATTATTTACAGTTTTACAGATTCACATTTTCCCACTTTTTCCACCAAAACAATATTTCCCCACTTCGACCTCTACAGTGAAAACAACCCATTGTCTCAAACTCTCCAGGCTTTCCCAACCCATAAAACATAAAAATCAAATTAAATTTTTTCCATACAAAAAAAGCAGTACTGGTCACTGGATCAATTGAATTTAAAAGAAATATAAGCTCGACATCCACTAGGGGTCCTGAATCTCCATTCCCACGACGGACTCTTAAACTAGCCGCCTTAAGTGCTTTCTCTTATTCACTTTCGACCATGAGGGGAAGTTCAGCAGGCCTTTAACGCCTTTTTTTCCTCTCTAAAACTACACTCCCCGCGCTGGCCGGAGATGGGCATTGGCCATCGACCGTCATCGGTCATCGGGGCGAGACGGCACCTCCTTTGGGAAAGATATTGCCCGAGCCAACTCAGCGGTATTCGGACCGAGCCAATGGCCACTTACAAGCAACTGTCAATTTATCATTCCTCGAGATCACTTTTTTTAACCCTTAAACTGTTATTTTTCCCGAGAGAAATTTATTTTAAAAACGATGACTTTAAAGAGTAAACAGCGAAACTTCTTTGCGAGGGGGGGCATTAAAGAGCAAATCTTTAATTATGCAGTTTTATCCACTCCCTTCAGAGACCTAAATTTTTGAATACACTGCCCATATTTCGTGTAAGCTAAGTGGTTGTAAGACATTTGCTATTTATCTTAGCTTTTCCCTGTAGAAATTTTTTCTTGTTTGCTTTCCAATTCTTGTTGGATGAGCCGCGCGTGTGCTTGGCTGCAAGCGTGTCTTTGCTTGGCCACGCGAGAGGGGGAAGGGTTTTAAAGTGAGAGCCATTCACCACCAGACGCCGGCATTCATCAAGGTGAAGAAAGAAATTAGCTCGAGCGAGTTGGGAGGCGTGTTCTTGGTACACACGCCTTTGTTTCTCTCTCAAACTCGCGGAAAAAAGGGTTAAAGGGAGAAAAAAAGGCATCTGCATATACTGTCCTTCGTTATGTAAATAGAAGGAGGAGTTTGTGATGGCCGACGAACGTTTTTCATTGAAAATAATGAAAAAGTCGGTTTTAAAGACGGGGTAACGGAATTTCAGGTGGAGTTTTACAGTCGGTGCACGAATTGTGTCAATGGCATTCGAGTTTGTTGGTGGCAGGACATCACGGAACACTTGAAAGTGGGATTAGCAACGATGCTGACCGGCATTTTGATTGAAAAGGGGGATGAACCAATAAGACGTTTTCCCCTATTATTAATTATGTTGTGAACAACATCGTTTTTAAGTAGCTAATAGATATTGGTATTAAGTTCTTCGCTTTTAATGCGATTAGAAATTTGGTTTTTTTTTTGTTTTGGAGTTTAATTATAAATTTGGAGGAAGTGGATGTCAAATTATAGTTTGGGTTGGGGTTTTTGATGTTTTCTTGATGAGATGAAGCAATTTGTGTATGAATTTTCAATGAAATAATGAAAGTTTTGTTTGTTTATAATTATTTTACAAGCTTTAGAGCTAATAAGCACTAGAATGATGAAAATGTTGATGTTTTTAGCTGTTTTTTTTGCAATATCTTCAATAAAAACTAACAAATTTTTTAATTTTTAACTGAAAATGGAATATTTTACATGAATTTGCAATGGAATAGTGAAAATATGCTTGCTTTTAGACATTTTACAGTTTTACAGCTAAAATATGCAACAAAATAATGAATATTTTGCTCTTTTTAGTCGAATTTGCAATGAAATTATGAAAATATTGCTTGTTTGTAGCCATTTACACATTTGTTTTTGTAAATTGCATTGAAATTGTGATAATTTTGCTTGTTTATAGCTATTAACACATTTACTTTTGTAAATTGCATTAAAAATATAAAAATTTTGCCTCGTTTTAGTTAAAAACACAATTTTTTACATACATTTTCAATAAAATAATGAAAAGTTTGCATGTTTTCAGCCACTTTATACATAAAAATATGCAATTTTAACCCAAATTTCCATTTAAAAAAAAAATTTTACTTCTTTCCATTAATTTCTCAACCAAAACCCCCCCAAACCTCCAAAAATCTCCTAACCTTCCATTTTATTCACAAACTTCACTTCATCTTTAACTTCCAAAACCTCGTAATTTACCTCGAAATTCAACATCCCATTATTTATTCACTTATTAATTTCCACGTAATACAAACCCCCATAAATTAACGCAGCGAATTGCTCGTTTATATTATCAATTGAGTCGTTAAAACACCCAGCTTATATGTGCGGTTTCTCACGGGTCCAGGTGAGTGAGTA
Source organism: Stenotaenia linearis (assembly GCA_034700445.1). NCBI lineage: Eukaryota > Metazoa > Arthropoda > Chilopoda > Geophilomorpha > Geophilidae > Stenotaenia > Stenotaenia linearis. Next base: position 24,236 of record JAQIXT010000499.1, read on the forward strand.
CGTGTGGCTCATTAGCTCAGTCGCGGTTTCTCTCTCTTCTCGCCGGCCACGAGAAATCGGACTCACCGGAACGGGGTTCCGGGTAAGCGCGTGCTCAGTGGCGCGTTCGCCAGCACTCCCGAGAGATGAATGCGGTCCACGGCCGTCGAAAAAGGGCAAAACCCAAACTCCGCCATATCACATCGCCCAAAACGCCCAGCAAACCGTGAAGAATAAGCTAACGTATATGTCTATACCATAAACCAACTCACCCCGTTCGCTAAACAAAGCACGTGATGTTTTTTAAAAAACAAAAAAAATATAAAAAAACAAAAAAATGCGATAAGGGGAAGTTGAAAAAAAAAATAAAACAAAAACGCTTTTCTTCAACCCTCCCCTTGTTTTTGTCGGTAACGGCAACTGGCACAAGCTGCGTCTCGTTCAAGATGGAGGCCGACCATCATCGCCATCATCATCTCGCGTCATTCACACGTCATACGGATGACGGAGGAGACGGGAGAATGGCCACCGCCACCGCCGACGTCGCTAACACCACCTTTGCGAGGATGAAGGCAAAAATATTGCGCTCGGCTAATTTATTGGGCAGCTAAAGGGAAGAAAAAAGCAAATCTCACAGAGACTGCCATAAATAAAGTCCCTTCAGCCACCCCTTATGGTACACCCTTGCAGCCCACGGTGGCATGAAAAAAAGAAAAACCTTTTCCCCCTTCTACAACCCCCTTTTTCCAATCCACCCCTTCACCGAGATGAGGTCGCGCAGCCAATACTACTGGATATTTCGTACATGAGTGAGTCATTCGGCCGTTTTTAACCCGTTTTGGGTTTTAGTGAGATGATGTAACTGTAAGTAAATAGATGGAAAGCGGTGGTTGAAGTGTTGGATGAGGTGATTGGAAATTGATGACATGATTAATGATAATAAAAATCGAGTGAAGTGTAGTTTTGGGTGATTTTTGTCTAATTTTGTTGATTTTATACTGATTTTTGGCTGATTTTGATTGATTTTGTTGGTTTTTCAGTGAATTTTAGCTGATTTTGATGTATTTTGAGCAAATTTTGATTGATTTTGTTAGATTTTCAATGACTGTTAGTGATTTTGATGGATTTTTAGTTGATTGTTGGTTTTTCAATGAATTTTCTCTGATTTTTATGAATATTTAATTGATTTTGTGAATTTTTCTGTGAATTTTAACTGACTTTCAATTGATTTAATTTGTTTTTGTTACTTTTACACTGACTTTAAACTGATTTTGATTGAATTTTTAGTTGATTTTAATTGATTTTGGTTAGTTTTATTACTTCTTACTTTTTCTAATTTATTTTACTTGATTTATATTCGTTTTAAGCAACTTTTTAATTACATTTAGCTGATTTATATAGACTTATCTTAATTTTTACTTTTCTTTTTACACTTTTTATATTGATATCTATCAATTGTCACTGATTCTTTAGCTAATTTCACTTCCTTGCTTAATTACAACTGACATTTATCTGATTTTTAATTGATTTACCATTTTTTCAATCCTTTAATTGTTAATCTCTAATTTTTTCTTTATTTCCTCAACTCTTCTCAACTAGAGAAAACGAATTTAAGGGATAATAACTTTAAACACACACCAAGAGAAGAATCAAAGAATCAAACACCAAAAACCCCTTATACATATCAAAAATAAAGTCATTCATCCACACTTTACTCCCCCCCTTTCATTAAAAATCACAGATTTTCAACTTTTCCTACTTTTAGTCTTTTCTCACCCCTAAATAAAAAATAAACAAATCCATCACGACCACATCTCACAAAACCCGACTCGAAACTCGAATTTCACACGAATTATACGTGCAACCTCAAAAAAATTCTACTTTCTACTCACTTTCGAGAGAGAAGGGTTCGTTTCCTCCTCCCCACGCCGCCATAACGACTGCCACCATGACAGCCACCCTTTCCCTAGGTAATAAAAAATATTGATGGTGCATTACGTCATAATTTCAAACAGTCTGCTGATACGGTCCACACTTTACCCTATCTCAATTCCCGAAATAAATTCGAACAAAAATCAAAACAAAACCAAAAAATCGAAAAAAAAATTTTCAAAAAAAAAAAAAATGCAAAAACGAAGCAACATGGGAAACGAATTGGCGAGGAAACGGAAAGCAACGAACGCCAGCTGCGATCGAGCCATAACTAGAGAACGGCTTGTCGCCTACTCACCACTGTCTGGACTGGTCTAGAGAGGGTTAATCATCACACTGGTCACGGTCAAAACCAAACGACAGGTCCTTCACCTGGCACAACACGGACACAAAACGGTCAGAGAGCTGGTCGCGCACTAGACAGCGCAAAAACGAGGTGCCCATCTGAGAGAGGGAGCTTTGTTTTTGCAAGGCTTCTCTCAACCTGTCCCCACAACCCGGCGGGTACCGTCAACCCGGGATCCGGTGAGCGACCCTCAGACCCTTTGTTCCCAGGTTTTTTCACCTCCTTTTTTCTTTTTGTCAAGCCTCTCCTCTTCTCTCCCTTACCCCTAAACCTATTGAGATTCGGGGAGTTGCTTTGTGCCTACTCAACACATTTGGTCCGTCATGAGAAAGAAATTTACACCCAGATGTACATCTCGGCAATTAATTTTTCAGTTTTTCTTGCGAAATTAAATTTTTTCATTTTCTGATTTTTCGAGATTTTTAACTAAGATTTAAAAAAAAAAAATAAGTGGGGGTCGGGGGATGTTGATGGTGAAAGGGGGTTGAAGGAAATTTCTCCCATCTTATCCCCCTGTCAGGTAGGTAGGGGTAAAGGAAAAGCAGGTTCAGGGCCCGTCTTCAATGGAAATCTCAGATGCGATGAGAAAATCCTGACCTACTTATTCAACACTATAAATGAGTATAAAAACCAGCTCGAGTGTGAGAGGAGTAAGGTAAAGGGAAAAAAGTTAAAGTGAAAAAAAAAATGGGGGCTGAAAAAAATGTTGAGGGCCAATCTGAATTTCCCAGCAAGGATGATGCAAAGTTGGTTGAGATTTTTTATGTATTTATTTATTTATTTGGAAAATAAATTTGAAAAGTGTGTTGGTGTATAAAATGTTGTGATTAATGCTGAATTCAGCTAACTTTGTTTAATTTATTACTAGAAAATATTTAACCTTGGAACCGATTTCATAATGTAAACTTAGTGGACACAAGAAAATGGAGAATTCAACTTTAAGTGATTATTTATATTTTGTATAGGGAATCAACTTTAAATCTTTAAATATAATTTTATAAGGCTAACTCCAATTGCATTAACTAATATAAACCATTTTTATTTGGATTTTTATTGTAATAAAATTAGTTTTACATAACAAAAATTAAATTTCTTCTTTAGATCTCTGCTATTACATCAATAAATTGACAAAAACTGTAAAAATCTAAAGACATTTACTTAATTACAAATCGCTTTTTGTGTACTTTATTCTTGAATTAACTGAATAATCCTGCATCTTTCCCAAGACATCAAACACACAAATACAAAATCAAGTAATATACATGAAAGGTAACAAAATTACATCAAATTTCTACCCATAAAACAGAACAAATCAACAAAATTTGATACTACACACCCAAAATTATCAATTACCAACCATTTACCAACATACAACTTCAATTACTACCACTAAAACACTTCAAAAACACAAATTCCAAAGACACAAACCTTCAAATCAATTACCAAACACCTCACATCATCCCTTGACCTCAACCTCGAAAAACTCCCCAAAGCAAATCACCTTAAAACTCCCAAACTCAATACACAACATCCAAACACAATTACCGTCACCTCACATAAATAACAACTCCTGGCATTACATTATCCTTCATTTTCTGCTCTGCTATGCTCTGCTTTATCCCAAACCCACACCAAATTAATTGATACCTGCAGGAGCTTTATAAAGATAAACAACTTCCTCTTATCGCCATCTAGACATCCAAAGCTACAATTTAAGTTCGCACCCATTCTACAACTCATTCAAAAAAATTTTTTTCTTTCCCACTCATACTCCATTCCCTTAGAGGCAAAGTTTCTTTCCATTCACGATGTGGGCTTAACCTACTTTTTTTTAATAGACAGTCTCAAAAGGACCCGAGGATGCTTCTGTAACTAAAGAGAAGAAAAACTTGCCCTTCAGGGTGAAACGTGTTGGGCGAAGCACAGAGGACGGGCCTCATTCGAATCTCAGGATTCACGCTTGTTATGGAGTAATTAGGCTACTTAACCTTCAAGTTCCACTTCACTGCAACTCACATTAATGACTGACATCCATACCATTGCAAGAAAATCAAAATTACAAAAATTTACCCCAATAAACAGGCTAATGTTATTTCAATGTTTATTAAATGTTAAAAATGTCATTTTATAAAATATTATTTCAATATTTAATGTTTGATTCAATGTTGAATGAACGTTACATCTATTGTAAGTTCGTAACGTTCAATTCTAGATGTTCTTTTATTGTTTATATGACAATATTTATTAAACATTTTTTAAATAACGTTAAATCAATGTAATATAAATGTTAATTTAACGTTTAATGTTGAAATAATGTTTTTTAAATGACATTTTAATGTTGTTGCAACTTTTTTTTATATTGTGTAAATAATGTTGAATCAACTTTCACGGTTTACCGGAACGTTTAATCTTGTAATAGAACACTTTACAAAATTTACCGGAAAGTTCCTTACAACTAATTTAATTTTTGCAAATCTGATTTTTTTATTAGTAAAAATTATTACTTTATTTGGCTTTATTATTACTTTATTTCTTTCAATCCTGTTTCTCACCTTGCAATAAACTATGTAGTAAAAAATTCCCCTCCGGAAATAACTTGATTGTAAATTAATGCGGAAACTATTACATAAACCGGCGAATAAGACGGAAAAAAGACTCATAACACTGATTTTTACGCTTTACAATGTTATAATTTTTTTACGGGATGAAAAAAGGGAAATTTAAGAGGCAAAAACTACACCTCGTAAAAAGTATATACTAAGGGAGTGAACTAGGCTTCCATCTGGTTTGCTTTCATTCACACAAATTAGTCTGTCTGCGACACGAATGGGGAGCGAGGGGGTTGAGTTGAAGAGAGAAAAAAGGGTAGGGGACTCGTACACTGCTCCCTCGGAGGAGGGAGACGCGTCTCAGACGTTTTCTCGACCAGACACACTAAAATTGGCAAGAAAAACATTAATTACTATCAACTGTTTCAGCATCGACCTTGTCGCGGCGGCCATTTTGCGTGTCAACCAATACGATCCCACGGGATGCTGGGATGCTGATCTCCGGTGCCGACGATCGGGGCGAAAGAGAAGAAAACTCGAGTCTTATTCTTTTATGTGTGTATATATAATGAAAGAATTTTTCAATGAAATGTATCTATATCGTCGAGTGAAATCAGGCGCGGTCGCTATCGTCCTGCCGCCTGAATAGCGCTTAGCGCCGGCATAAAGAGCGACCGCCCGTGATTGATGATAGGCCTATCGCTGCCATTGGTTATTATTTGGAGCGAAAGGAATGCGGCGCAGGCGCGCTAGGGGGGAAGAGTGCGAGAGGAGGGGACTTGAAACGTTGTACGCACGCGCCGCGTGGCAGGCAACGCGCGCGGGGCACTGCGGACAAGCCGAATCATCACCTGGACGGCCGTCGACTGGGAAAGAAAGGAGTGGTGAAGGGGTGAATGTAGGGGGTTCTCCCCACCCTTTCAAAACCATTTCCCCCTTTTTTTTCTTCGTCGCGAATTTCCCCCAATGTCTGGGTTCAATTTTTCCAAATTTATTTTTTTCATTTTTTTTTCATTTAAAAAAAAAAAAATTTTCAATGAAAAAAAGATTTTTTTTTGAGCCGGAAATGTAGAAAGAGGATTAATTAAGAGAAATCAGAATGAGTTTAATTAGTTGTGTTTTCTAATTCTGTGATTGATAAGTGCTTGATTGAGTTAAATGGAGATGAAAAAAAGTTTTGTTTTGTGATGTTTTTGTGTTTTTTAAAATTTTTTTTAAAATTTTTTTAATTTTTGCAGTTGAAATGAAATAAAAGAAAAAATGAATGCACGATAATGGGCGACTAATTGAATTTAAAAGGGGGGAAAAAATAGAAGCTTAAGTTGATTTCCTCAATGTCTGATTGAATCAGAGAATAGAATTTTCGGAGGCAAACGTGATTATTTAAAAGAGAGGAAATTGACAAGACGTTTTAAATGCATGATTACCCTTAGAGAAACAAGACTTTTCCCACTTCGCAAAATTAATTAAGCCTAGTTAAGCTATTCAGTAAACAGAATGAAAAGTTCATTTTACTTAAACTTCTCAATTTTTTTTTGTGTTTAATTTGTTCACGCGTATTTTGTTATTATAAATTGACACAAGTGATGAGTTTTTGTGGGGAGTTGGCTGCAGGTGACGCCAGTGAACGGGAGGGATGGGAGGAATGGAACTTTGGAAGTTTGTCAGTAGAGGGCATCATTGGACAGAGAGAGGTTTCGAGTCGAGGACCCATTTTATGACATCATCGAGGACATCATTGATTTGGACACAATATGGCGGTTGTAGTGTGGAAGTGATTTATTACAGGTTTTGTGATTGGTTGAATAATTGGAAGCGTGTTCTAATCGAGAGTTCTAAATACCCAGTTCTAAATATTTTCTATTTCTGCAAAAAAATACTAAAGGAAAATACCATTGCATTGAACTATTGATATTAAAAATCTTGTACACTAAGATTTCACAAATTCAAAATTCACAAATGTAATAAATCTTAATAAATCTCACAACAAACTCCAAAAATGTGCAAAAAATCCAAACAAAATCAAATGAGTTGTCCACGAAATCTAAAGCAATTCAAATAAACATAAAATCCATCAAGCAAAAAAAAAAAAAATACGGATAATAAATCCACATTGAAAATCCCTATAAATTCAAATAAATTTATAAATGTCTATTCTTGTTATTAGCTTTGAATTTATAAATCTTCAAGCACAACATTTACAGTCGTCCTCTCGATTTCATTTTTTAATATCACGCCCTCTCTAGATAATATATCAAACTATTTAAAAGCGAAAATAACAGTGGCGGGTTTTTTGAAAATTCTAAACCTTTTGAAAATTCTGCAACTCAATTATAATTGGCCAGTTCAAGAGAAATTACAGTAAATTGTGATAATTGACAAACAACACATCAAAATTAGTGCGTTATAACACTCTTTTTGGCAAAGCCGTGCCACTACCGTCACGATTGCTACAGTTTTGAATAAGAAGCTTACATTAAGCTGCTGCTTTATTTCTGCTATCTTTTAAAACTGTTAAAATGTACAGTAACAATAAAGACTCTCAAGTAAGCATCACCTTAATATTGATGATGTAAAGGTCATATCTTGGTCAGTGATTGTTATCTTAACATAAAACTACTTCAATCCTTTAGAACCAAACGAAGATCACTTCAAGTAATATAACGGGAGATTAATGGGTTAAAAAAATGGTTTTGACAATGAACAATTAGTGGTGAAATTTAGTTTTCGAAAAACAAATCAACACCTTTTAAATTACATATTCCATTTTTTAGAGTTTCTTAAGAGCAAAACTTATCGGGTAAACAGCCACATAAAATACTACGAGTTAATGTAACAACAAGCTTAAGATATTTTATTTATTTTATTTATTTGTCCAATGTGGCCAGCAACTATATTAAACACATTAAACGCATTTGCATTTATGGCTGCAACATAGGAATCTTGTCCTATCCAGTCAATCATTAATATCGGATCTTCATCAGACATAGACTGGATTGCTCATGTAACATCGGACAAGCTCTTCATCCCATCACTTGCCAAGAGAACTTCATTTATTGTTCCAAATAAATCCACTTCCCATTGTGGAGAATTATACCCAGAATCTACATTCGGACGATTATGATGCGACAGACGACCAACTATAATAATAATAAATAAAAATAAATTAACCCAATTTAATTTTATTTAATTTATTTTTTTAATTTTTATTTAGCCTCACCCGTTCTCTTAGGGATAGGCAATAACAATAATATCATATCGGCTATAAAAATGAGGCGATAAAGCATCGATAAAATTTTTTCGCAAAACGATAATTTCAAATATCATTTATCGTTCGTGCGATATTAAAAATGGTGCAACCCAAAAAATCGCAATTTTCCAGTTTTTTTATAAATGTGAAATACGAATATTGACGTCAATCAACATTCACAAATGAACTGGGAAATATGCCAATACGCCAGTTACAGTTTTTCAAAGTTATATAACTGGAAAAAAGGGTTAAATTTTGTCTTCTGTGAAGCAGAGGTAAAAAGTAGTGGAACTACGTGAAACTAACTCATTAAATGTAACAAAACCATTGTTTAAAATAAAAAATCGTAAAAAATCGTAAAAAATATTATGGTGCGATTTTTAATGACGTCACAAAATGTCAACCAGCCTCTTTTAAAACAATTTGAAAAAGTGCGCCATCTCACGATGCCGCGTAATACTAAAAGCAGCTAAATCAAAATAAAGATATGCAGACCAGAC
>JAQIXT010000500.1:0-32685 GCA_034700445.1 Stenotaenia linearis
TTTTAAAGAAACCTGGTGTTCCTATTTTTGAATGTAATTTTATTTGATGATTTATTCCTGTTTTTACAAGATTTATAAGTATGCAACTTGATTAAACTATTACTTAACCTATAAATTAAAAGTTTGAAACGGATTTTGATCTGATTTACGCCAGGTAATAAAAATGTCATTCAAATAGTATAAAATCAAAGTAATAAACACTCATAGAACCGTAATTTAGATTTGTTTTATCACGATTGGATCGATTGTACTTCAACTTTCATTTTAAAGAGTTAGAAAACAGTTTTATTTCTACATATAAAGCAATCCAACAAAACAAATAGTACAATCTTCTATTGGCCCACAGTCAAATAACATCCAAAGCTCTTCTGTATAATAGGTAGGTAAAACTTTATTTCCATAAATTTCTTTCTTTTAATGCTTTTTTTGTTTTATTTTTTTTTTCTAAGGATTTACTTGAGAGTTTATACAGTGCGTGGGTTCCAGCGACATAATAGAAATAAATAATAAAAGAAAGCATAAGGGCATTGGGTCTAGTTGGAAGTGGGACATTATGACGTCAGCTCATGAATATGAATTTTTTATGAGTGTGTTCGGAAGTATAAAGCAGAAATTTATTTTATTTATATATCTGTGTGTGTATATATTTTTACTTGTTTCACGTGATAGGCAATAAAAAAGGATAAAAATTTTGCTTACTTCCTCAAACTTCTACAATGAATAATAAAAAATTCATAACTTTTTTTTCTTCCTTTGCTCGTTCTCTTTTTTTATTTATTTCTTTGATCCAATGTTATTGGGGGATGAAGAAACTATAAATTGTTATTTTTATTATTACTCGCAATGTTATCAAATTATATTCTATTACGTATTTTGTTGGAACAAAAAATTTAATGGGTTTTAAGCAGAAATGGAAATCATTTTGGATTTTTTTTATTTTAAAAAAAAAAAAAAATTCGGTCTGTTTTGCCGGAATAAGGAGCGAAGGGGAGGGGGTAATAAACATTGGAAGACAAAACGCTTACCTTGTAAACCTCGTTATAGCGATGAATTGTATGGTTACATTGGAGTTAAGGTTGGGAGAGGTTTGAGTGAGTGGGTATAAAGAGGTATTTTTTTTTATCCGGTAGTGAAGCTTGAGTTATAAGACTTTGAAAGCACGCTTCAAACCGGCCGATCCAATTTCAAACCGCTCTGCAAAATGACCCATCGATCCGCCATTTGTAAACGGCATGACGCCCATCATTTGATGCGTTGCCATGACTACCGCAACAATTGTTGGTCAGATGCACGGATGTAATTCTGCTTATTACCAAACGGCGAAGAAGTAAAGGGAAAAAAAGAAAAAATGTCATGACTACTGATGTTTTTATTGTTCGGTGCAACAAAATTTTATGGGTGTTAATGTTGGATTGTTGTTTGTTGTTCTTGTTGAGTTGGATGTGAAGTAATGTCTTTATTGCTGCTGTGTAAATTGATGTTTGGAGTGGGGGAGAGATGAAAAAGTTTTGAGGGTTTTTAATTATTTATATTTTTTTCCGATGAAATTGAATGGAAAAGTATAAAGGAAGAAATACTGATGAGATTTTAAACCTAAAGTAATTGAAGAAAATGGCTGCTTTTCCACTACAATAAATCAGATTCAGTTATCCAGAAATTGGAAGAAAAAAAGTTTTTTTTTTTTCTTTAAAAGAAAAGTTATGGGTCGGATTTTAATGACATCATCATTTGTAATTTCTCAATTACTGACTTTTGTTTGCCGAGTGAAGTAAGTTTTAATGGACTGGGATAATAAAATTATGTGTTTACATTGAAGTTTTAAATTGTTTTGGACTACTAAATATGGAATATTTAGCAATTCCGGGATTTCTGATTTCTTAATGACTGTTTTCAACTTTTGTATCTTCTTCTGCTTCAAGAAACCAACGTTGAATTGGAAAAAATATAATAGGAAAGAAGCAATTGCATTTGGTAGCGATTTTCTGTAGTAACAGGGCATGTGTGCTGTCACTTAGTCGGGAAGAAATTGTGTCATTTTTGTCGGTGTCGTTTCGCTTGGCTTTAAAACGCAAAGCCCCAGGAGCACGAGCGTGATCCTGGTGGACTTTGGCTTGTCCAATAGCATTTAGCCATCGGTCTGACATTGGAGATGATTGTAGCACGTTTCCCCATTGCAACCTTTTCTTAATCCTGGCCAAAGTCCCATGCCTGGGGCCATTGTGAATGCATGGGCGCACTGGATTGCACTAAACTAGTGTAAGATATGATACAGAATTACGACGTGTGAAGTTGGTTTGGAGAAAACATGGAGAAAAAAATGGTTGCTGGCAAGTCATGTGGCAAATGAAAGTGGGTTTATGCTTTTCTTTACTTTTTGCTGAAAAGACCAGAAAAAAATAATATTGTATGCGAAGTCGCGAATGTAACGCGATATGTGGAGCATAAACAATCCAGACAACACCATCATTTGCATTGCATTATCAAAATTGAAATACAAACATACACCGAGACGTCATCTTCTTTTATTCGAGAGATTTTTTTCATGTGGAATTGTGTGCAAGCTTTCTTTTAACCTTTGAGGACCCTATCTGTTTTTATAATGCAATAATGTGAGGAATTTTACGCGCTTGAGTGTAATTTCGAAGTGAAACATTATTGTAATAAAAAACAGTGGAAGCGCTTGGATTTTTCGTTTTATCCAATTTGTAATTTGAATTGGGGGAGTTCGTGATTGTCTGGGTGGTCTGAATGAATTGCCACTTAAAATTGCCATTTGTGATTTTTGAGTTGTGGTTCGTGCAGGTATATACTTCACAACACATTATATTTCTGTTTGTTTAAAAACTGTGCGAGCACGCTAACTTTGTACAATGTACTTATTTCTTATAAATTTAATGGAAAGATAATTGGTATAATTTTGAGAAAAGGTTTTTAAATTATTATTATTATTTTCATTTCAAGTGAATGCATTATCAAAATGAAGTTATTTTTAGTGAATATGAAATTTGTTTGTGATGTTTGGATCTGAACTTGGTTTAACTTTGATTTCAATTCATTTACTAGTCCATTATTTAAAATTAGAAACGAAATGACAGGAAACTTGAATTTCATAGAAAATTGCTGTGATTTTGTCAATTATTTCGCCTCGAATCATTTTGACATCTGGTTTTGTAAACCCAAAAAATGCTTTGCTGCAAAATCTAACGTAATTATGTTTTCTAAGATAAGGCTATTTTGCCCCGACTCGATTTTGATGACAGCAATTGAGAGAACACTGGAAAACATTTTCCCAATAACCACTGCCAGGGACATGATTTACTCAGCTACAAACTTACTGTAATTAACAAAACAAAAATTTTATTTTATGAGCAACAAAATTGACAAAAATATGCAATAAATTGGCTAACATTATTAATAATACCTACTTTTCATAAGTACTTTTTTGTTTTGCTAATTATGTTAAGTTCATACCTGAATTCTACTTACTTAAATTTATATTCATTAAAGACCCTTTAATAAAATTGATGCTCAAACACTCAACAGGCGATATAAGTGTTTGAAGAAAACAAGCAAATGACCTGTCATTTCAAGTTGTTCATCTGTGCTTTTATGGAGTGTTTGTGGACTTAGGAAATTCGCTTGATGGGCTCGCAAAACTGTTTTGCTAGCCTTGAAAAGAATGTTGTTCATGGCGAACTTGGGGATTTGGTGACTTGTTAAAACTTGGTTCTTTAAGATTTTTTTTTTGGTTTATTATTATTATTTTTTGTCATGGATTGAAATATATTTACAAGTTTTTTCCCCCTTTTTTTGGGAGACTTCAATCTTGATGCAAGCTAAAGTGCTGCAGGCAAGATTTCTGCGGGCGTTGCATCAATTTTCCCTCGAGGCATTGTGCGTAACAAGCACTCTAAGACGCCTTCCCATAATTCCTTTTGTCTACCCTCCTCACCCTCCATTCCATTCTCGTGTTCAACCATAGTTGAAGTTGGGCAAAGTTGAGATGAGAGAAGGGGTAAAATATGACAGCCAACTTCATTTGCGCACAGTTGCAGCATCTGCTGCTTCTAAAACGAATGCCAGCAAATGGGAATTTTTTGATAGGAAAAAACAAGTGTGTGGGTTTATAAATAATTCCAAGATGGAGAAACTGTTGTCGGTAATAAGTGCAGCAATTTCGTCGCTTATAAACAGCGCCGTTGGGACTTTGAAACGTCCTAGAAAAATCGCAGTAATTTCGAAAATAAATGCGTCGAAAGAAAAGTAATGGTTTAGGTTGCTAGCGGCTACTAAGACCATGAGCAACCTGTCACAAGACAAAAAAAGACTTTATACAATCCAAAATCTAACATAAATCCAAACAATTATGAAAATTCAAATCTTTAAACAAGTCTGCAATTATTCCTGCAATTACTCATGGACGATGGTTTGGGTTACAAAAAATATTTATTTTCTGTATATTCTCCACTTATATGTAGATATACAGGTTGAGTAAGAAACCTGGTTCATCCCAAATATAGTTTTTGAGTTACTTACATGGTAGATGACCTTGAAGATAACCTTCAAGGTCAAATTTGAGGATGGGACTAGTTTGCCCCACCTAACTTTTACTTGATTCTGTTAAAATAACAGCTGCATCTGCATTTGTTTCTGATATATCTGGGATAAACCAATCTTTTTACTTGTCCAGTATATTCTCCACAGAATCTCTTCTTATGGTAATTGCTAGTACATCTTGCAACCTTCAGACCTGGTGCAATCTGCAGAAGCAGTGCTACCTTATAATCTCACAAGTCGAATGATGTCAGGGATAACCAACGAAACAAAAACCAAAATGTGAAAGAATAAAGCCGTAAGATGAAAGAAACCATGGCAGAAACTGACAAGAAAAAAACAAACCCATGACCAAAAGTCCATTGGAGGTACGAGTGCTCTCATTTAGCATCAAACAAGGTGAAGTACTCAGGGGAACCACAAGGAGATAGAGAGTTGGATTTGTCCCCCAGAAATGGTTGAATTAGTATGTTCGGTATGTTGTTATCGCTTAATGCGGTTATGATATGGTCACAATAGGGTGACCAGACAATTTTATCGATTTACACACTACAGTCAATGTAAACTAACGAGTATTAGCATTTTTTTTCAAAGTTACAAATTGATTAATGACAGATAAAAGTTTTTAAAAACAAGTTGATAAAAGTCAGTTGGTAATTTTTCATGTTATTTGTCATAGTAGTTGTTTTGACATTTGCTTGATTAAAAATTGTAAGCAGTGAAAGAAGATTAGAGTTTGTTGTGTTGCTTGGCAACTGGATTTTTAGTTAAAAGTTAAAACAAGATGATGGAGATGTTTACAAAATCCTCTCGAAAACGAGGTACTGACGATGCGACTGGATAAACGAAGGTGTTCATTTGATGGTAGCCGTGGCAACATAATGCAAAGGAATGAAAAATAAGGAGCGGGATATGCAAGACGGGTAAATGAGGCGGAAAATATTTACAGTTGGAAGTTGTTGTAAAAAGGGTTTTTGGAGTCCATTGAAAAGACCAAGTTTTTAAATCAAGTCAAATGAGAAGATTTCCAGTCGAATGAGAGCTGCTTCACTCCCAAATAGGCAATGATCTCTTTTCATTGCCTGGGTGGAGAGCCAATCAGGGAAAAGACCCCTGTCACATCTGAACCCTTTAGCGTACTTTCTTTTTTTCGTTTTATTCCTCCACCTTCTCTTTCTCATCACATTCACACGACGAATATTTTTGCGATAAAATTTAAGGATATTTCCAGAAAACGAGAAACTGATATTAAACTCTAGTCAAAGATCCTTCAAACGGTTTAGTCACTTAAAACTTTAATGCTTTTTACACCGTTTTACAACAATAAAAAAAAACTTTTCTTTTTTGACTTTTATCAGCAATGATTTTTTTATTCAGTTTACGTTGCTGCGAAAAAAAATGGAAATTAAATTAAAATTAAAATTAAATTAAAATTTTCATGCACATTAATTAATTTTTGCATAAAATCCTGCGCCACCAAATGGCTACAATTAAATTAAACTTTGTAGTCTGACATTACCAACGACTGTTGCCAAATCTGCAATTTTGGGACAAAGCTACCCTTTACAGCATTTCAAGAAATGACAACATTAGTTTTTGTTCACATTTTACCAATATAAATACGCTTATTAATACGCATCATGGAGCTGAAAAAAAGCTTCAGTAAAACAAACAAAGTGAAAACCAAAACCGGGACCTGCAAGCCCCATCAAAAGCTCCAGAGCTCTTGTTTAATACCTCAGACAACTCTCAGAGGCCCAGGGGCAGCCACTAGGAGGTTAAGAGATGGATTTATCGTCCAAAAAGAAAAAGAAAACGGCAATACGAGCGAGATTTATAAATATAATACTTTAAAAAAATTCATTCTGTCCACCGCTCGAAGCCACTGGCCGTGATGTCAGAAAGCAGAGTTTATAAAACTTTGTTACTCGAAAGTAAACAGTATGTACTGATGTCCTGTTAGCACAAATTGCGTACAATACAACTGCAAACATTTGACCTAACATTCAGCAGTGGTCCATTACTCGGAAGTTTAAATCATGGCCAAATGACGTGTGTCTTTTCCGTTCAAGTCAACAAAATGTTAGCTGTTGTTGCTCATTGTCTGTTTACTGAGGCCATTTAATACATTAAATCTCTTCAAGTCAGATACTGTGTCATATACGTCGGCTTGGGGGCAATAAACTAGGAATCCTCAATAAAGCCGGATGATGGGGTCTGTCTAGAAATATTTTGATGAGTACATCCACTCGAATGGACTGCAGATTAGACGTTTAATTTTGTGATTGAAATTTTGAAACTGATGGAATAAACTTTTTAATTTATTTATTCGAATGGAAATTAAGACGCTGGTTGGATCAATTGATGAGTTCATCCAATTAAGTTTACACGACTTGGGGGATCGGCGACTAGAAATTATTGAAAGTAATCATTCTCCATTACATCTTAATCCATATGATCCCTCAACCGTGTGCAGGCTACTTAATGGTCATACTTGATTGTTCTTGCTTTGCCGGAAAGCTGTGTTTCTATTCTTTTTCCCCTATTTTTTCTTAATGAGATTTGAGCTCAAAAACAGCAAGAGACCGCGGTATAAAATGGCTGAAGACCTTTGTTTTTCCTTTATTCACTCAATAAAAGAGGAAAAAATGAATTTTTTTTATTAGCCGTAAAAGTGGAAATAGTAAGAGAAGGAAGCGGTCGTTTTTAAAAGTAAACTGAACATCTGCCATCAGTTTGTTTACAAATTACATCAAATATAAATAAATTAAATTAAATGTTTGCTCAAAGCCACTTTAAAATTATAGATGACCAAATTTGTATGTCTTTACTGTGTTGGTAAAATTTGAACGGAAAATTTTGATGTCATTTTTCTGGTATTGCGGGCTTTAATGCTCCAAGGGGCAGCTTTGCCCGGGATTAGTTGATTTGCTACCGTTTCCAGTGTCACCTGAATACAAATTTTACTCCAAGTAAGAAAAAAATAGATAAAACTCAGTGCAACGAATACCATTTACTTTTTAGTTCACAATTTATAATTTAGATTTAAAATGGAATTTTTATATTGAAACAGTTGTGACAGTTGACAATTTACTTGAGTGATCGCATTCATTTAGACATTCAAAAACGTTTAACTTTGCGTTGAGTAATGGCGTCACACTCGTTTTGTCACGGCTCACATTTTAACTTGTTTACGATCACTTCGGTTGCAAAATAAAAGTATTAATCTTGCAATTCTACTTAAGGGTGTTTGACTAAAATTACATGTGAAATTAGAGTCTCCGTTCTTGTTCTAATTGCACAAAAACTTTCAGCCAAATTGGTGATTCTCAGTTTGTACACACCAGTTTTACTCAAGTTTGGCCATCAAAACTACAACTGTACCCTTGGGTTTCCGTAAGAAAGGGTAAGAGCTTTGTCGAGAGTATATTTTAGTCACAGGAGAAAATTCTACGACTTTTGTAGCATTGCTACTTGCAATTCGAGTCATGTAAACAAGATTACCGTTTGCAACAAAAAGAGTAAATAATGGTTTTCCTGTAATACGTTAGGCCTTAATTGAAGCGTTTTGTAAACATAATCCCAAGATTGAGCGTACAACACAAATATAGCTTTAAGTTAATATCGAAAATGGTTGCGCGGCGTACTTTTTAGGGTTGGATTTACGAGTTTTGTATGAATAAACAGAGGGTTATAGTTACAAAGAAGGTGATAAGGACAGAGTCCCCCGACTGCGGGCTGCATAATTAAGGCGGGGAAGGTTGAGAAAGGGTGTGTGTGGATTTGTGTCGTTTGCTGTCGACTCGGAATGGATCGTAAAGCGGCGTCTCATAGGCATGCCGTCGGATACGCGAAGAAGGGAGGAGATTGCAATTTTCTCAACACTGCAGGACATGCAGCTCAAATGTTTGCGTTGCTTTGGCAGGTGGGTGGGAGACGAACAATGGGCGGATCAATAAATTTTTTAAATTTTTTATTTATTTTTGTTTAGGTTGTTCCGTTAAACAATGAAAATGGAAGAGTAATTGGTTTTCTTTGTGTCGTAAGATGTGATTTTTTTTAAGAGGTATTTTTGTTGGAGGGGATTGGTTTTGGTATTGCCGAGTGAATGGAAGACTTGTTCGTTCTGTAATACCAAACGGCAACAATTGTACTGAAATTGTAGTCTGACGTCACGGAAAGATGAACTTTGTAGGCCAGATGTGGCTTTGAAGATGCGAATCTTATAAATATGCAATTAATGGAGAGAGAAAAAACAAAATTTGTTTTTTAAAAAAATCGAGAAATTTTAACTTGGAAATGTTAATCGAAACGAACTGAAATCTCATTTTTATGCAATGCAAAAAGTTAGAGCGTATTAAAGCGATAAAATGCACACACATCATTTCAAACGACACACTCTTAAGATTCCAAAATGGCGGTATCACTGCATTACATTACACTGTTGCCATTTCATGTACAGAAATGGCTCATTAAACTTAACTCAAAGAAACAGGCGAAATTACTTTTATAGTCACTTGGAAATCAGGTAAATTGATTCGAAAAATTTCCTAGGCACCCCTGCTTGCTGTAATTGTTTGCTTTGCACTTGTTTACTCGTTTTAACTTGCATTTTAACTGGTTCTGTAATGAAAATTTAATTTTCTTATTCAAATAGGTCTAATTAAAAAAGACCATTCGCGAGTAGAACAATTCTTTGTTTTTTTTCTTTCTATTATATATTTTTTTCGGTTAAGTTTTAGTAGAGTGGGGGGTGAAGGAGACGAGCAGAAATGAGCAACATTTGGCCGTTGGACCAGGTGAATTCATAAGGTTTGTCGGTGTGCGGCTACACTGTGTTTATTTCTTTTTATTGGTTTTTTATTTCTCCTCTTTCACCACAGCTTCATTACATGCGGGTGTGATGTGAGTATTTCCCGCGTTCCTCCTCATTTCAAGCTACCTGCAGTAACGTACCTCTTCGACCTCCCCCCCGCGTGCGATCTCGGTGTGGGAGGAAGTCGACGATAAAAAATTAAGAGTCATCCCTCCTCGCGCCACTTTGTTTCTCTACTAACTTTTTGTTTATCTAAACTCATTGGAGCAACATTGTAGGGCAATAAATGAATTTTACAGTTGAGTGCGCATGCGCACGTGCAAAGTTGTTGGGTGCCATTTGTAAAGGGAGAACAAAAAAGAATTTTGATGTGTAATTACCCAGATTTAGTGAGGCCTTTAGTGGGTAACTGGGGCCAACGCCTCGTACAACGAAGTGGCCAGGCAGTTTGAGTAGTGAGGTGGAAAGTTTGCACCACGTGCGGGAAAAACAATTAGCAACTGACTCGTGTTGAGGCAGTGGAATGAAATTTGTGGAAATAAATAATGGAAAAAAATGTTTTAAAAGGTTAAAAAGTGCTCTGTTGTTGGTCGTTTCGTTTGCGAGTGGGTGGAAGTTAAAGTTTGAGATTGAAGATGTGAAGGAATGTGAAGTTGTGTGGGAGGAAATGTTGTTTAGTTTATAACGAAAATTGGATTTTTGGGATGTTTGATGACGAAATTGATGCTAAATACATTCAAAAAGACTAAATCCAGGATAAATCCTCTACTAGCAAAACCAATAAGTAAAGATTTGCTTAATGTATTCAAAAAATATATCGGATGAAAGACATTCAAGTTTCAACTTTTTAAGATAATCCGATATAGGGGCGTATACAATAACGTATTCGACTGGGAAAATGGCAGAAAAACCAAATATCCAAGTCTATTGTAGGGATTTAATTGACCATGAAACTACTATACGTATTTGGGAGAATCGCTTTAAGAAAAAACGCAGTGCTTTGGAAAACAAATGGAAAATAGAAATTGGTCATTTCAGAAACCTTGGATTTTTTTATTTTTAATTTACATAACGTAAACTGTTAAACCCGATTCAATACTAGAATTTCCGAGTCAATTTACTTAAAACGAAAACAAATCCTTTTTTTTATCACGAAAGAAAAGAAGAGCGAGCAAGCAGATTTATCCTTTCACTCGTGATGTACATTGAAGGTATATAAAGGCAAAAGGTTAGCAAAATGGCCACGTCGAGCGTGTGGAGGTGGGCAGCGATTTTTCCTGCTGATGCAGCATAATGTGATCCACATTCACATTCAGCTCAGATTTCTGTTCACTCAACCACGAAGAGGCGGGAATTTGTGGAACCTTCCAATATCAATCCCAATCTCCCCTTACCCCATTTCTTCTTTTCCATTCCCAGTTGGCCAAAAATGGCCGTTTTATTTATTGGAATATGTTTGGTCGAGTATGAAAAGGAGTTAGTTCGAGGCCCTGACATGTAGGAAAAGTCCAGAGTTGATTGCGCGGCCCTTTGGTTCTTTGCCAAACAAGTCGAGGAGATGAAGTGGCACCTGGTGCAAGTTGAAAGCGGGCAAAGTCTTAACTGCAAACAAGAAAGTTGTGCCTGTAGGCATCTTCCCAAAGGAGTTGATCTGTTTTACATGCAAATTGAAGAAGAAAAAGATGATCGAGTTAAAAAAAATGAAGATGGACTCGCAAGTAGCTCGCTGCAGCGAGGGTGGTGTGAAATGAAAAAGATAAAAAAAAGTGGTTAACGTTATTATTTGACGCTTTAAAGTCATTTGAAAAAGTTCAAAGTTTGCAAATGCGCCGCATTCTGTTGGATTTCTTTCGCGAATGTTACATCAAAAGTGGTTATTTTGAAATGGAGAGACGTCAGTTGCGGGGAAAGTGGGAATTGCGTGGTCACGGTGAAGTAAATCCAATAGTTTTGAGAACTGATGGGCTCGTTATTTAGTGGATTGCTTTGATGTGTGCGTTTAATGAGTTTAATTAATTGGCTTTGATACGTGAGACGTTACAAATAATTCTCGTTTAATTTCTTGATTGGGCAAATTCCATCGTTTTATTGGAATTGTGAAAACGAGTCAACAAATCTTTGCTCGTTGTATGTTAAGTCGGTCGGCTTGAGTATTAAGGAGTTGGTAAGTTTTTGCGGAAGATTGTAAATGGCGACTTTAAGAGTTCATTCTTGCAGCTGTTTATGGTTTCTCAAGCTGACCTGTGACTTTGGATTCCTATTTTTCAGAGGTAACTGCCTGTTTTCTGGATTATTAAAACTAACTTCTTATCCGAGACAATGTGTTGTGAGAATTTTCTAACTTGTAGTTAATTACGAGAACATTTTAATTTTAGAAAAAATAATGAGTAGATATAAGTTTTTGTTACTAACTATTCTTGTTACCATGGTAACGTCTATTTTTGTCTCGAATACTTCGAATCACAATTTGTGTATTTTAATGGTTTCGTATTTCTTAGAATGTTAGAATAATAATGTCAAGAGACATCAAAGTTATTTATAGATGAAACAGCAATTGCGGCTAAAGGGCAACTTCGAATTTTGTCAATTTTGTTGTTTAATTAAGTAATTTTAAAAAAATCAAAATTATTTAACAATATTGTGATGAAATTTATTGCTCAGACAACAAAACTGTACCGGGTGAAAACTAGACGCACCTCAGACATATTACTGATAGCCAAGTAAGCATGTCTCGATGGCCTACTGCTATTAATGGCCCGTTTTGAACACACTTCAAATAAAGCCCTTTAGTAGCCATTCTTTCTCCGCTTTTTTTTGTGTGGAAAAAACTGCAGCGATGAAATGGCACCATTATAGTAACCGAGCTGTTATTCTTTATTACAAAAGTAATTACGACGTTATAATTTATTTCAAAAATATTTTTGATAAAATTTTGAAAATGTTTTTCATTTTAAAAAGCATTTAATTATAGTTTAGAAAAGTTTTCTACATTTTCCTCTTCTTTTCCTCGAGCTCTTAATCTTCGACGCATTGGGATGAATCGAAAGTCATTTAGGTGAGGGAAAGTGTGTAATGCCTTTCGGTTTAGGGCTGTTAAAAATGGGCGCGTTTTAATGCGCCTCATTGTAGCCGGTGGATTAGCAAAGAATGGGTGCGAAGTGAGTTTGCGAAAATGACGTCGGCTATTCCATTAAGGCGATGTTAGTTGAGGTAAGACGCAAGTGCGCTAAGTGATTGAGACTTGTCTCAGGTATAATCTCCAGGGGTCATCAAGTCGTTAGCTTAGCTTGATTACAGGTGTAGAAGGAAGTGAATTAAGAAAGTAGGGAAAGAAGAGTAGAAGCGAGCGAGGAGGTTGGTGGAGGAGAAGAAAGTTGACCAATCGTATTAGTTTTGGTGTGGGAGTGGAAGACGAGAGGGGAGGGGGCTTAAAATGGGGTTGGGTTAAGGTATGAAGGTGAAGGAGGAATGTAATAAATATGGTTTGCGAGTTATACTGGTTGAAAATAGATAAGAAAAGCATTTCTCTTGAAATATTTGACAGGAGAAAACAATTTATTTACTTCCTTTTTGTTGTGATATTGGTTTGATTTAAGAAAGGTTACATTCTGGTGCTACAAAGGGGATTCCTCTGTTCACTTCCTACGAAGCAGCACTGCAATACTTTATCTGTGGAAAATTTTCGGTTTAACGGCGTTTCTTTCTCTTTTTTCGCTGTAGCGAGGTCGGCGTCTTATTTATGGAGCTATGTGAGTTCCATTTGTGCCGGACTGAAACATTGCTCCACTTGTTCTTCTTCATCCCTGCGCGGAAAACTCCGCCTTAAATACCGGGCTCGGCTTCACTGCAATGTTACTGCAAATTTATAACGCTTATAGAGGGAAGTAATTAGATTTTTCTTTTTAAAAATACGATGAGGAAAATTGATTCGTGACTTGAGGGTGGAAATTAGTAAAGGTGTTGATGAAAGGGTGAAAAATTTAATCATTTCAATGGAAGTGAATTATCGGATTATTATCGGATCAAGGAGCGTGCTTAAAATCTTACGGTTTTCAAATGATAAACAATGAAATATTTACTTTTAAAGAGTTAAAATTACGGTTGTTGATTTTAGAGGTTGAAAATTTATATCTAAAATATTAACGGCGAATCATTTTTTTCTCATTTTTCATTTCCGTTAATGAGGAAATTCGGAAGACGCTTATGTCACGAATCTTTCTGAAATTTTAATTAACTTTGACTAAGGGTGACCACTAACTTAGTGGAGTTAATGACATACGTAAGTCAATAACTTTTGCATAATTTTCGTCCTTTTTTCCCCTTTTTTTAAATTTTGTTTATACAGCTTTGGTTTTGGAGTTTATTATTTCAGTAAATTGAAGATAAATAAAAGTAATACAGTTGTCATGTTGTGAAGTTGTTCTTGCGGGATATATTTGCATTTTGAATGTTCTGCAGGACACAAGAGTGTCATTTCGTAGGGAAAATAAATTTTTGAATATAAGCCTCGTAATTCAGTCTCATAGTAGAAGATTGAGGACGTCTGTTACTGCGTTTAGGCATTTCGTGATAAAAGGCGTGAAATTGTCGGTTATGAAATGGAACAAACTGCTTAGTTGGGAAATGTTAGAAATTGCATTTGGCTTGTATTTTAGCAAGAAATTGCGAGCAGAAAAGGAAAGGATGGGAAAAATTAAATAGAGTGTGGTCACGTGACTAGCGGAACATGACCCCCTTCATTTTTCTTATCTGGGCCCCCATTCAACTAGAGGAAAAGCAAGAATGAGACACGTGGTATTATTCTAGTTGGTTGATTTTCTTGAAACAATGACCTCGTTACAACGAAGTGAGTTTTTTCTCGCGATTCGCTGTAACGGGGTCTCGGTGTTAATACCCATTCAGGACGTTGAGTCTGGAGCTGATTGTCATTCTGTATAACGGGGGGAAGATTGTTCCGTTGCTATGGAGATGGTTGCCCTTAGCAACGCAATGAGTGAGATGAGACATTTCAATGGTTGTCCTTGCGAGATAAAAGCCACGTTGCAAAATTACTTGGCGTTCGCGTCCCGCTCCTGCTCCACCCCTTCTTTCCCATCCTTTCTTTCAAATCACAAGCAACGACGGGGCTTTGCGGATCCAAGGTCCGGGGCTTTAGGAGTCTTCGCTCGGATTTCTAGCATGGCTCACCGATCACGTGACAGGACATGCCGCATTTTGAGTCTTCGATGCGGCTGAATTTTGCTATCTTTAAAGGAAGGAAAGGGAGTGAATGTAAGAAGTCGACTTTAGAGAAATTATTTCCGTCGGTGCGATGACGTCATTCGGGAAAAAGGATCGGTTTCGGTCGGACAGGTGTTTTAGATCGAGTTGATGGAAGCTTATTTTTAATGTGAGGTTGTAGTGAGTGAATTTGTTATATTTTACTAATTAAAATTCATTAGTCTCTTGTTGTTGCGTTGTTTCTGGTTTGCGTCATAAATTAATTTTTACAAGTTGTTTCATTACATTAGTGGAAGCAAATGAGAATTTATTGTCGCAGCCACTCGGTTTTGCACAAATTAACTTGCTGTGTAAAAGGATTAATTCAATTTTGTTGACAAAACGGTGGATTTTATTAAAAGTTATCGCGACGACACCTCGTTATCGCTCACACTGTCGCGACGGGAACCTCCGAGGCGATTGTTGTTCGAAATACTGATGGCTGAGGTTTGGATATTAACGAGATTTCTTGGGAAAAATTTTTTTTTTTTAAATCAGAAAAATGAGTTGCGGGTTTTGTTGAAAAAGCTAATAGTTTGATCACTTTACGGGCTGTAAATTCACAATTAGTCACTTGACGACACTTGATGGTTCGGATGTCTCACTATGCGGCCTTAAAGTGGTTAAGGGGCAGTGAACAGTATATTTGTGCCTCTTGTTGGTGCTAAAAGTGGTAGTTACATCGTTTAATTGAATGTAATTAAAGATTATTTATGTTGGCAATAAAATTATTTACGGCGTATTGAAATTTGGACAAGTTAACAATTCTTAAAGCTGCAATTTGCATTTTTCTAATTAAAGAAAAGAATATTATGGAAGAGGAAAAAGGCAAAAGCCAAATGGGAAGTAACAAAGCTTCCAAAAGTTTAAGTAAGATATAATTACACATAATTATACATAATTGTACACTTTAGGGGAATTGGTTTTAAGATTGAAGTTTCGTGTTTCTTTTTTTTTCTTTTTTTTTACTGTACCAGTAATATGTTTAGAAGTTCAACTTTATGTTTACAAATTAACTGATGCCAGCGGTGTAACCAGCACTTGATTTATTATAGAGACCAAAGATTAAAATTTTAAGAAGTCAACAAATCACTTGTCAGAAATATACCGCTTTAAATCGCTTTAAAAATTTGATTCTAAAGTGGTTTGATGCCTAAGAATTGTGTCGTTAAGTGTTTTGAAGTTGGATTGAGAAAATGGAAAGAAGGAAAAAAGCAACAAAAACACAATGATGTCAATAACATTTTATTATGTGCGCAATTTGTGTAAAATGGCGGGCAAAAAAGGTTTCTATTGTTTCATATTGTGACAATTTGTTGCGCAACACTGGCTCGAGACAAGGGAAATGTCGCAAGAAAGTGCTCCCTTATCGCTCTCATTACGCAACAGCAAACTGGCCTAAAGGATGAAGTATAAAAGAATAATGTGAACAGGACAAGACGAAGAAAGGAGGGGAAAATTTGTTTTTTTTTTCTTTTTGGTATTCGTGTGTTGAAAGACAAAGAAAATGTGAAAGGGAATTGAATTTGATGCTACACTGGAAGATGAGATTGAGAATGAGACAGAAATGACAATTACAATGCTCGAGTTCCGTTCGGTGAAGATGAAATATTACAACATTTTTTTAAAATTTAACCGCAAAAGTTATTTTGCGCACACCTCTGTGAATTTCTCCAATCTTCCGGTATTAAAAGCAAAAGTTGATGTATATAGATGTACTCCTGAGGCCAAAATTATAAGTTTGGACACCCAGTCATCTTTATACTTAATATTGCAGTAAGTTGGTTGATTAAGGAGCACATGACATTTATTGGTACACTGATGGCTAAAGAAGTAATCTAGTATATAACATAAACGAGAAGTGGAATTTGTTGCTAACATAAATTTGTAAGTGGTGTACACACAGTTGAAAAGAAAAACATAAATGTTGTTGAATTTAAGTTTTCTTTTTTTTTTCAGTTAAGGGTATTATTTTTCTATTCTTTCAGTCAGTTCCAGTTTTTCGTACTTTAAGGCTCTGTTGTGACAGCCATTTCCTGGAGTCAAGCTGTAATGCAATCATATTTTCATAACCATGATATCTTGATTTGTTGAATTATTAATCAAGTTTTAACTGGATAACTGCAATCAAAAGTATTGGATAGCACTGATTACACGTTGCAGAAAAAGCAGCGATCGATGTTTAACGTGGAGCATAAAATACATAGTAATTAATTGCAATCGTGGTGTATAATTAAATCGTAATTTATATATTTGATGTTTGGTATGGAGTTAATAAAAATAAAAAGTAAAATTTTGTGATTTTTATACGTGAGAATTTTATGGTTGCAAATTTTATTGGAAATAGTTATAGACTACGAATAGCTTTGTCGCGTAATATAATAATTTGTCACGTTTGGGTGCAATTTAAATTCAGTGTAAGCCTAAGTTACACTCAATTTGAAATTACATTGTTACCACGTTGTTATTACCCGGTTTTTATGCCTAAAATGAAGTGCAACAAATATTGTCATTTCTTTTTATGGATCATAAAATTTTGATCGAGTGGGGATACTGCACACTTTTAGAGTATCGTAATTTCGACTCGGGAGGTCCAAAAAGTCCAAAACTCAAAATTGTACGACTTAGCGATGTAGTTAACTCGAGCAATTCTATCGACAATACGGTCAGTACGAAATGAAATTATTTTTTATGATAAAATTAAGATTTTAATACAAGAATTCTGCAGGTGCTCACCGCCCACAACTTGCTTTTAAAATAAATGTCAAATGATTATCTTCATTTGCAATTCTTTGAATCACCTGCAGAGTTTTCAATGTTCTTTGTCTCAGAATTCTAAAAAATTCAAACTAGTGTCAATTCTTTAGAAAAAAAATCGATTTTAAACAAAATTTAATTACATTTGTTTTCCAATAAATAAGTTTCAATATATTTTCTTCAGCGAGTTAAAAATATCGTGACCTTTTTGTACCAGTATGTATTATTTCGTTGTGAGAATGAGAAACAGGTGTGAATATTTTATAGAATCAAACAAAACAAAATAAATTTAATTCTACTCAGTGCACACTGCAAATTCCTACCCACGTACAAACTACTAGAAAAAAAATTCACCAATTGTGCAGTCTAGATCTCTAGCGTAGGTAGGACGAGAGCAGTTATGCTAACAATTTGCCTTGAGTAAATATTGTTATTTAGATCCAGTGTGATTGGTACCCGGAGCGAAGGTGCAAAGAAAATATGCACACGTTTTACGATGTTTATACGTGATTTCCTGTGATAAATATTCAATCAATCATATTTTAAAGCTAAATAAATCACGTAACCGGTCGTTATCCGTCAATTTTGGCATCAGACGACAAATCCTTCAAACTTCAATCGAAATAAGACTTCAAATTTAGTTAATATTTCTTAAAATTTCATCGTTGGTACGTTACAAATTTAAAGTGAGTGTAATAACTACCAATGACGAAAATTGTACATCACGTAGAAGTGATTCGATTGAATATTTTTCTTTATTCGAGAGACGCAAACAACAATCAGCAAGTTCCACCATGCCTTGTGTAAAAGAGGGTTGATAAACATGGCAGACATTGATTTGATTGTGTTTGGTCGGTTTAATCTAGTTCGTGGCACGTCCTTGTATTACAGTCACGTGATGCGCTTGTTTTGTCTCCCTGATTGACTTCAACCTTTCCTTTTACAACGCGAACAGGTGACAATTTAAAGTAATCAGATTCTCCATTCAAATGCCATCACAACCGAGCAAGCGATCGCCCTGGCAGTAAATAAAATAAAAGTTTTATAAAGAAAATTCAGCCCAAGTTTAATATAAATGAAAGTTTTTTTATTGTTATTTTATGTTGGAGCAGATTGACGCTACTTGAATTCACGAGAGAAATCGTTCAGATTAACCGCCGTCCATTTAATCCGTTGATTAAGGGACAGCGGTGTCCAATTAATTACAGGATCTTATTGCCAGACGTGTAGATTTTTAAAATGGCTACTTGTTTGTTATATTGGATGAAGACGAGTTGGAGTCTGGTCGTCCCTTTAACCCCCAGGTAAAAGTTTGTTAACCTTTTATATCAATTGATTACGAGTAAAAATTGCGGAAGGACTCTTATTATTTCCACTCGCTGCTTTTGCCCGAAGAACATGAATTGGAATCAATGATAAGTTTAGTTTTTAATAATCCCTATCAGAAAAATCGATGCCGGTTCATCAAAAATATTTATTTATTTAGAAAATGTGGTTTGAGGGGAATGTTCGTTGAAAATGCGTTCGTCTTTATTTTTAAGACAATAAATTGCTTTCGAAAGTAATGAGTCATTAAAATCAGCTGTTGAAACATGTTAGTACCAAAGTGAATTATGAAACGATTATTGTCCAATAGAGGATATTGAGGCAAGGAAGTTAAAAGTAACTGATTAATTTAATGCCAGAAGTGAGCAATTATCCAGCTAGGGTATTAGACTAACATCTGCTGCTGGACATCGTTCGCTGACGGCCTTCCTTTTATCTCGCAAAACGGGCGTTGTTAGTTTGTCGTCAGATTTTAATTCAATGACCTTTAAATTCAACCTTCTGTAAGGTTGAAATAGGTTTGCTTTTAAAGGAAACCAAGCAAAAGAAGAGTTAAGATCGAATGTGACTGAAATTCGATAGATTCGGTAACTTCTTAGCCTTAAAGTGCGTTAAAGATAAAAAGAATTTGGGAGGTCAGTAGAAACTTTAATGAATTTAGGAGAATTTATAATATTGAATTAAAATTAATACTTTAGTTTAAGAAAATTTATTGGATAATGCAAAAGTGCAAGAAAAATCAGATTTCAAAATTTTATAATATTTAAATTTACTACAAACATCTATTATACATTACATAATTTCTTGGAAAGCGTTTATTTTATACAACAAATTTAATTATCGTAAAATTTTCTTTGCAATGAATAGTTTGGATACTTTTCAGTCATAATTTATTCAATTATTAGATCTCCAGTTGCTTTAATATTTCAAAAATGCTGACAATCATTATATAGGAGCTTCTCTTTGTTGTACTTCACTGCACAACATCGCAATTGGGCAAGTCTCTTGAATGCTTCCTACAAGGCATATTTTGATGGTTGTGATTGAAGTTGAATGGCCCTGCCTAGTTTCTTCATCACGAAGTTGTTAAGATTGGAAAACTTAATTAAATACACCCACAATTACTTTTTTTAATTTTGGTTTGAAGTGAAAAACCCATTTCCTTAATTACAAAGTCCCAAGAAACTGACAAAATTTCGTGCTACTCCCTTTCTTTTTTACTCGATTCTGACATTACGTAGTAAACTCTATTAAATCCTATTGGCGTTCTAATTGCTAAATTAATTTAATTTACAACGTTCTTCAGTTCACCTTTACAAAAAAATTGATTCAAAACCTCTTTTCATTATCAAAGGTTTTACAATTCGCCAGTTTACTTTAGCTATTGGTTTAGCTCGCATTAAACCGCGCACACCTTGAAAACCGACTTGAGGAACCGAGTGTCACAGCATCAATTGAAGGCGCAGGTGAGATATGCCACCTGCCATTCCCATGCCTTTTCTCTCTCACCCTCTTTTTCTTCTTCCTCCTTTTTACCCGTTAATGAATTGAGTTGTGAAGGGACGATGGGGGTTGATTCGATGTTATCTCGCTTGAGTGACACGAAGGCAACTTCTTTCTCTGACCTGTGATTGATCATTATCAGGAGAGATGAGAATCGCAGAAAGGGACAGTTGCACGTGGCATGTAGCTGCCTAAGTTGCATAAATAATTCATGATCTGTTGTTGTAATGAGGTGTGCACGAGTGGCGTCATTTGTTGGTGGGTGGGAAAACTATGAATATTTTACAATTCAAATAAAATTTAATCTTCTTTCCACTCTCCCGAAGCTGTTTACAATAGATGGACCGAGTGAATGAAACAAATTCGTATTTGAAGACAAATTGCGATGGTGCATGTGCCGTATGTCACGTGATTTCGGGGGAGATGTGAAATGGAGCTAATTTCTAGGGGTTGCGAGTAGAGGAAGGAAATGTGAGTGATGCGGATGAAAGAGAGAATGTTCTTTCTTTTTTAAATGTTTTTAAAAAAAAAAGAAATGTAAGTTTTGAATGTGGTTTTCAAACTTGAGGTTTTTAATTGTTAACAGTATCCACATCTGTGTTGCTTCTTACGAGGAAATGACAAGTTGTACGCATAAGTGCGTATGAATATTCATGAAATTAATTTTGAAGGTTTTTTTTCTTTTCCTTTGGATTTTTATTTTAAATTTTAAACGAGGTTTAAAGGAGAGCACTTGAAACAATAGAATTGGATAGAGCAAGCTTTTCCGGTTGTCTTGTTGGCTTGTCTCATGAATTTTTAAATATAGTGGATAATGTAAATAGGCTCGGTTTACCATAAAAGCCGAAAAGAGGTTCTGGATATTGTGTATCATCGTTTTAAAGAAACGGAGATTAAAGTAAGTATATATTATTGATTTTTTTTTCTCTTTTTTGGATGTTTGAAGATATTTTTTGACAAAATTGCTGTTATTTTGGGTGTTATTGCAATTTTGTTTTAGTTCACAGAAATGTTGACTGAATTTTAAATCAATTTTTTTGTTAGTTTTGGATCAGGTTGTCTGAAAAACTTAATTAATGTTAAAAAAAACTATTTACTCAGTTTTTTTAGTGGGATTAAATTAAATTAATTAACCGGGTAAATTTTTTTCCTACTTATATCTATTAATTTTTAATAGTCGTCATCAATATTTGATATCGAGTCAATTCGATTAAATATTTCTGCGACTTGGGAAATCCATTTCAGTTTTATTGCTTCCTGTATGAGCTAATAACTGAATAACATAAATTTTTTTATTATTATTGTTTATTCTCTAGTTAAAAATATAATGACGCTTATTTAAAGGCAATTCCTATCGGTTTTAAAAGTTGACTAAATACGACTGAGCGTGTGCAATAAAATGTTGGCGCTTAGTGTTAAGTGTGCTTAATAAAAAATAAAAATGTATAAAGGGTTGAGTAGAAGTGACTGTTTCAAATGTCGTTTCGTGTTAAGCTGGAAACTTGAAGAAGTGTGTCCCGAGCTAATTTGATTAAGGAGGAGGCAAAGTAAACAAATGAAAGGGGATGTAGATAGGGAAGGAATGTGATAATAAGAAAAGAAGGATGAAGGAGATGGGAGTTGATGGGTGGAGGAGATGAGTGTAGAGAACGCGTGCAATTTCAAAATCAATTAGGGTTAATAAGTGATTTGATGGTGGCGAATGGAAAAGTGTTAAAAGTTCATTGGCAAGTAATTAAAAGCAGATCAGGCAAAACTGCTAGGATTTTCCAACGCGACGATGCCATAATTTGTATTTTTTTTTTTTTTTTTTTTCAGTGAAATTGTTCCGAATCGCAGATTTGGGGAAAAAGTTTTATTGATTTCATTTAAATAAGAGATTAATGTGACTTTCAGACATGCATCTTTTTTTTTAAATTCGTTTCGTTTTATATGAAGTTAAAAAAATTAAGAAACTGGATGATAAATGATGTGAATTGAAGAATGTAAATAATCTTTATTATACTCAATGATTGACATAAAAAGAAGTTTTTAGAAAATGACTTTTAAAAAATTCGGAATTTATTTTTTCTTTTATTTTGATGGTAATTATTTGCAATTTTAAATACGAACGGCCATTTTCAAAATAAAATTGCCTCTTGCATCGCTCTAGAACTAAAATTGTAGTCTTAAATCACCTCTTGCATCACACAATGACGCTTTGCATTGCGGGCTTTCGTGCTAAGAAGTGCAGCAATTACCTGCATAGTAATTTAGGAGGTAATGATACCAGTTCCCGGTTATGACAGACTACAAATTGTAGTTCACACACTGCCACTAGAAGGAGCAGGGATTTAAAAAGTAAAAATCTTAGAATTTTTTTTTCCCCTAAAATTTCATCTGATTTCATGCAAAATTTAACTCATTAATAATCATCACGGATTTGAATTCCCTTGAGTTAAATTTGAGTGGGGATTTAAACCCACATTTTGTTTTGGTTGATCTGATATTTTTGTAAAATTTGAATATAGTTATTTTGATTTTAAAGAGAGATTTAAAACTAGAAAAAACAGCTGGAGGGTGTGCAGCATCGCACCAAAGAACAGAGTCGGAGTATTGGGATTGACGTAGGGCGGAAAGGGGTTCGGCGGCGGTAGAGAACAATGGCTGTCAGTGCGCGCAATGTGGCAGAAGGTTGTATAGAGATGGGATTTTGTCAGTTTGTTGTCGCGGCCTTGAATGCTTTCGTAATGGGACGGCGAAGGAGGAAAAAATAATTCCGATTAAAGGAAAAGGAAAATATGAGCCGGCAACGAAACAGCATGACGTTTGATCTTCTTTTGTGCGAAAGAATAAAATGGAATGAAAATTAATCTCGCTTTAATTAAGTTAAATTTAATTTGATTAAGCGGGTGTGGTGTACGTTTGCTTAAATAACGCGATAAAAATAAAAACAACAATCCATTAAAATTTGCATTTGCACGAAATTGTTTTTTTTTTTAAATTAAAAAATTAAAAAAGACAACAAATTGCTTTATGTAAATAAAAAAATTGGAAAGACGCATTAAATAATAAAATGAAAATGGGTTTGATGAAAAAAAGTTTTAGGACGACTGGGATTTTTTCCTTTTGCCAGTTAAAATAAATTTTTAAGTCAAGTATCCACTGGGGAAGTGAAAAGCCATAACGGTGAAGTTTTTAAATTAGTCTTATTCTATTAGACGTACGCCGGGGATTGGACGAAGGACAATTGAATTGCATCTTCACTCTCGTCTTAACCCATCTCCTCATGACGGAAGTGAGGAGAAGTAGGTAACTGAAAAAATGAGAGAGGGAGGCGAAATTCGATATGTTTGGTGAAAAATGAAAGACCGTTAAAAATATATGGCATTGCTTCGCCTCGATGTTGATTTTTTTATATTTTTTTTTGGAAAATGAATTTTTTTGTACGTGTAAGATCCTATTTGGTTCTAGTTTTCGGCTTTTTTTTCTTATAAATTCATTTTTTAACGCATATATACACGAGATATAAATAATAATTTTAAAATGTCAAGTTTTATTCTTGCGAGAAGAAATTTAAATTTATTTTATTTTATAAAGTTAAAGCGATTTTTGAATTATGGAAATTAGGAGCGTACAGAATTGTGGTGTGAATTAAGATGATTTATATCGTGGACAGTTGACTTCTTGTTACTTGTCTTTTTCTGAAATGAATGAATTTATAATTTAAAAATATAAAAATTGAAAATTAATATTTTTATTTTTGGCTGTGCATCTGATCAAATTTACTTTCTGATATATTTACTTGTCGTAATAAGAAAATTTAGTTTATTTATAGTAGGTACATTTCAACATCACTACGTAACTGTGAATTAGACTATTTTGTCAACAGTCAATCAATCGAAAATTCTCAAATCACAGATTTTTCCATAGGAATGTTTAATTAACGAGATTTATTCGAATAGACTTGAATGTAATCAAATTGTAAACAAAAATGTGTAATATTTGCTCTTATTTAAGACTTGTCTACTTAATAGAGATTTTAACTTAAATTACCCCTCCCTACTGACCACATTATTTTATTTAAATGTTTTCTGGACATAAAAATATTGATACACCATTAAAATTTCATTTTAGCAAATATTTTTTACGGTACTAGTGATTTAATGTTGTGTAAACATCAATAAATTTTTAAAATGTTATTACAGGAACAATAAAACAAGAATTATTACGAGACAAAATACAGCAAAATCGTTGAGACAATTTTCAATAATATTATCTTGTTTACCGTACTTTACTAGATTGCTTTTTAATTAAAATCAGATTTCCGTTATAACTTATACAATTTATTATACAAGTTAAAACTCTCCAAAGTGAGCCAAACCAACCTTCAAATAGTGCATGAGCTTCATTAAACTTTGAAATACATACAAGGGAAAGAACCTGCTGTAAACAGCATAAAAACTTTTACTTCTTTATGAAACTAAGTGCAAAATACATCCATATTTTATTAATAGCGCTGGTAAATATATTACAACTCGTAAGAGTACAAAATATGGAAACTTTCATCCATTATTTTTTGGTGGAGTAACAATTTACATCTTCAACCTTCAATCTTGACTCCAACTTTATAATGAGAAGGAGATCGAGAGTAGGAAAAATTTGATACTGCTATCTCGCTTCAGCAAATGGTTCATTGACAGTATGTGCTCGTCGCATTAGTGAAGAAAAGATTTCTCGAGCTGAATTTAGGGTTCTTTTCTGCTTCTTTGCTCATTCGGGTCGTTTTCCTTTGACTTGTAATCTGGTGAAGGTATCTTTTAAGGATTATTATTTTGGGAGTTTATTTTTTCGTTGGTTTCAACCTTGAGACGTTTTACATAATTTCAGCTTTATTGCAAACTATTTTAAGAATTATAAATCAAGGAAGCAATTTTATTATGATTTTTTAAACAACACAATGTTAATACATCTTAACGTCAAAATGATTTAAGTACATATTTCCTGATCCACGTGACTAATTATTGGAATTTTAAAAGAACGTGTAAAGGTTATATTGTAACAGTGCGATTTTAAGGTTTGTTTAATATAAAATTTGACTGTTTTCTTGGAACTTGGGAACACCGATATTTTGCCTTTTTTGGAAAATGTATCTTTCAATAAAATGGAGTTGGTGCAACGGGTATTGAGCAGAATCAATTGATGTTTTTCCAATGTTTTAGCCACTACCAAATGCGCGGAAACGTATTGGTAAAATTGTTCCAAGTTCGAGATTTAACTTCAGTTTGGAATTGGTAATATAACCATTTATTTTATTGACACGAGCTTTCCGATCATTATTCATCTTTATAAGAATTAGAAATGGAGGCACTATATTGGTTTTGATGGTCGTGACTAATTATTGAAATCACTTGATGAATTAGTAAATCATAAAACTGATAGACAACTCGCACACTTACAAGTTGCCATTTTATTAGCAAAACGATATCTTTTATAATGTTGTTTTCAACATTAAAACGTCATTTAAAAAACATTTAAAAAACATTTAACGTTAAATTAACATTTATAGTACATCGATTTAATGTTATATTAAAAATGTTAAATAAATATTGTCATGTAAACAATAAAACAACATCTAGAATTGAACGTTATGAACTAACGGTAGATTTAACATTCGCTCAACATTGAATCAACATTAAATGTTGAAGTAATATTTTATTAAATAATATTGATTCAATATATCTACGCTGAAAAAGTAACATTTTATCGGTATTAAAATAACATTAGCTGGTTTATTGAGAAGGTGCACGTGAATAATCATCAAAAGTAGTTATCAATTAATTCTATTTTCTTAATTGCCATTAGCCCATCGATCATTTGATGAGTAAACATTCTTATTTCACAATTCTCACTAACCACCACAAGTAAATAGACCCCTTAATTTCTTCTATTTTTTCCCCTGCGTTAAAATGAAGTAGAGAATGAGTCTCATTTTTTAAACTTTTTTTCCCTTCTTCCCCTCTTCTAAGCAGAAGTTGGTTTTGCAGAAATTAGTGGAACGGGTGTTTTTGTAAGAAGCTCATTAAGATACGAGTCATCTGTCTTAATTTTCAACTTTTCTTATCCATTTATCAAACTGATGCTACAGGAATGAAGGGGAAAATTAGGTTAAAAATTAGTGAGAATTAAATCGTCAGATAATCCCTTACCAATCGGGAGTTGAGGGTATCAAGACGAGACTAATTTAAGTGACAAATTGAATTCATAAAAGTGGGGTATTTACGATGCGAGTGCAGGGAAAGTTAAGCGAGAGAAAGAGGGCGGTTGGCATCTGCTTAGGTTAGTTCTTCTACCACCCTTTGCCTCCCCCTTCCACCTCTTCATTTTAGGTGTGGTAATCTTGGGACTGCAGTGCGCCATCTGGAGTCTTTCCGATATCTTAATTATGCTGTTCATCAGTGTTGTCAAGGAGTAATTTCCACGAGTTTTCATAAGACGTTGCTTCGGGGTCCTTTAACAAATATCAGGAAAGGAACGTCAACTTGTCTCGTTACAACGAATTGCGATGAAGTCGGTAAATACAGAAATTGTGTGGGTGTTGATAATTGCGAGATATTTCACGCCCCGGTGTAAAAATTAAAAAGGGAGGGGAAAATAGATGACGCTGATTTTGAAGAGAGTGTAATTAAAAGAACCTCGTTTGAAGGAAAGAGTGAATTGTAATTAATTCTCGTCCCGAGTAATTTAGAGAAGCGCTTCGTTTTGATAATTTTCTGTTTTTTTAAAATGAATTTGAGGAATTCAAGTGGACTCGAAATTCAAAGGAAAGTTGAACTCGAAGTTGCTGAATGTCAATATTTTTATTAAGTTTTAAGAAAATTAATTGCATTTAAACATTGCAAATAACAATAATTAAAGTTTCTACTTGACTTACCTCAAAAACAGGCACTAAAACACACAATTAAAGAGAATTCTCCAGATAATTATATGGAACATACGTGATCATAAAATGTAAATTAAATAAATTGGATTAAAATTATATTTTTACACTGTATAATTAAAAAGTCAAACCAGTAAAACAAACTTCGCAGAATTGATTTCTGTATTTTTTAAAATAATTTTATCTTTCAAGATTCTTATATTTCTTGACAATTTAATTAATTAATACTGAAATATTAAAATAAAACGCATTATTGTAGAGGGCAGTAGCATTCTGCAAGCAAGTGTGCAAGGCAAGGAATGATGTGCCCTATCTTGTCAGCAGATCTAAGGTTTAGCTCGTTTCCACACCACAATGGTGCACTGCTATTGATTTCGATAGTTATGGTAACGAGTTGATATAGTTGATGCCACATTGCTTCGTATCAGTAGGTTGTCTTGCCAACAAAGCGTTAAATTTCTCGAGACTCAAGTTTCTGCTGATTTTATATTTGGTACGTCACATGCATGGAATTTCGTGAGTATTATTTGTGGTGTAAAATTTATTAGTTTAATATTAATTAACTTTTTCGCAAACAATGAGCTAAGATCGATGAAAGTCATAAAAATAAAATAACTGATTCTTGGCTTCGTTTTTCTTTAAGTGTATTTCTCGCATTTAATAAACATTTTGTAATCTTTATACAAAATGTACGGTGAAATGCATTAAGATACATTAAAAAATGGATAATGCCTGAGCGTGTTATTGGTAGATAAAACAGTTATGCGAGGTAAGATAAGCGTTGCGTGTGTAATTGTTGAAAATTGCTGATTTCGTGTTCGATGGGGCGAAATGCGTTGTGCAAAACCTTGCATATTAATCGAGATAATTTTTTATTTTGTAATTTTATAGAATAAATTTTGTGTTATTAAAATTTATAGTGTTGTGACGTACTGCTGACACGGAAAATTAAAATGTAAACGCAATATTAGATGAATGTAATTTAAATAACAGAACACATTAATATAATTTAGAATCCAGACAAGTTGGAATTTTTTTTTTCCTTTTTTTTATTCATAAAAAAAAAATAGTATTTGGGACAAGGTGAATGCGTTTTATTGCAGCCTCACGTGATATAAAAGCGCATTAAATGTGCACTTTGAGAGCCATAAATATCGGATTTTCGAACCAGTAATTTTAAATTTAAACCTCTCAATTTTCGATTTTTTTTTAGTACAAAATTCAAGTCATCAAAAAATAAATAAAAATGTTTTGATAGCAAAGTGAACTACTCAATTAAATGCATATTTAAGGTAACTTTCAGCATCGGCATTAAATTACATTGACATTGGTCTGTGGTTATTTGTGCGTGAATTGTTGACCAAATCTCTCCTGTATCTGGAGATTAATTCACGTTTCAACCACTGCAGCGCCAGTAGACAAACAAGAGACCAAACATGATATTTTAAGTAATACCAGTAATGTAATACAGACGACTAAGATTATAATTTTTAATTAATTATTCACACAGATTTAGTAATTTGTTAACAGAAAATTTAACATTTTTTTTTGTCTTTATAATTCACTCATTCTTGTTTATTTTCTTTTAATTTTAAACTTTAAAGACGAAATCATTAACAATCAAAGCGATTTTGCATAATTTTTAAAATAAACTTTTTTTTGTTGAAAAAAATTCACTTACGCAGTAGTATTTTGACTTGTAGTATAACTTAACGTACTCTAGCACTGAAAAAGTATATACAGACAAGAGAAGTTGTTTTCCTCGTAGATGGAGCAGTGAAATTGAAGAGCGATCTCAGATCCGAGCATTTGGTAAAAGTGTGAAGCAAGTTGTATCGTTGCTGGCTTCCATTAGCGAGCGAGTGGTGAGTGCGAGTCGATTACGAGTCCGGTCGTCTTGAGTCGAGAGGACGATCTTTAAGTAGTCGTAGCAGTAGTAGGGACCTTTATTTTTACGAGCGTGCCGTGGACAGATGACAGAGTGGACACGAGTTTCAGTTGACCCTTTTGCAATTACACCCTGGGGTTGAAAAGAGAAATAAACGAGCAGTTAACGGCCCCATCAAAAGTGGACAAGAAATGGACGCGCGCCATGATGGCGCTGGCCCGAATCCACTTCAACTTGCATAGCATCGGAATGTGATCGATACCGAGCAACGCTGGCGTGTCGCTGCTCCATTAAAGCGCGCTCGCCCGTTTGTGTGTCTCGGGATTGATCACGTTGGCAAGTGTCGGAGGCGGCCTCGAATCAACCCATTAGGCCCTTATCAGTATCGCGTGGCCATTGCGCTATTGTGGCCTGGTGCACACCTGATAAAAGGGTTGGCGTAACCGTGTACATTGTAACTAGTTAGCCAATTTCTCTACTGGATTTACGCATTATTTATTTCATTTATAGGTGAACAAATGAGAGTTAATCCTCTCGCTTTTTTGTGTTTTGATTTTCGTTTTTAATGATGTGATTTTGTGAAAGAGACGACATTTGTTTGGTGTTTTTGTTACTCGGGAGTAATCTAAATTGTAAGCAAATCATATCAGTACCTTTGTTACACTTTTTCTTTAAAATGATTGAAGTAAACAATAATTGATTACTTTAAATATTATTATATATTAACGTAAATAATACATTTAGTTAAAACAAACCAATTACTGTTTGCGCAAGTGCCATTTTTTGATGTAAAGGATAGAAGTATAGAAGGGCTGAGCGGTATTGCAATATCTTTTTTAATATTGCAGTGCAATATACGATATACGATATGTAAAAGAAAATGAAAAAAGATGAAAAAAGCAATGCAATATGTTACAATTTTATAGCAGTATTATAATTGCAACATATTGCAATATTACACATTTACAATGGAAATTTTTTTACAAAAATATAAAATAAGAAATGTCTCCAACGCCAAGGGTTCTGTTCTGGTTTTACTGGAATCATTGCGACCACTCCTTCGCTTAGAATGCAAGAAAGTTGTATAATATTGATATATCGGTATATTATATTGGAATACACCTACACATCTTGACATCGCAATATTTTAATATTGCAGTACAGTGCAAAAATTCAATATTCTCCTGCAATGAGAGGATTTAATAGGATATTATCACGGTGTACAAAGATTTTTAAAGGTTAGAATAGATACCTATTGTAACCTTTAAACTGAGCTGACATTAGCTAATGGACTGAATAGGAACTGTGCAAACGCAATCGTAATTGAATATTATACGTGTCAATTTATTTTAAGAAACTTTACGCAACAGTATGTTATTTAATACATAAAACAAGTGAAAATGGAGTGCTTATTGCTTTCCCTCCTTTTTTGTTGTTGAAATCTATCAGTTAAATCTTCTTAAGTTGTTATTTTGTTCGGGTAGCCGCGCGACGACACGAGTATTGGGTCTAGAGGGAGTTGTGGATCCGGTGTGAAAGAGTTGACACGTGAATCAATAAATGCAGAATCGGAAAACACAATACAAAGGATTTGGTTGATGTAAGCAATCTGCTTGCCACCTACAT
Source organism: Stenotaenia linearis (assembly GCA_034700445.1). Taxonomy (NCBI): domain Eukaryota; kingdom Metazoa; phylum Arthropoda; class Chilopoda; order Geophilomorpha; family Geophilidae; genus Stenotaenia; species Stenotaenia linearis. The sequence continues at coordinate 30,649 of JAQIXT010000500.1, forward strand.
CCAACCTTCCTTTTCCCGCCTCTGCTTTGCTCAGACGATGGTCTGAGCCGCACGTATTGTCCACTAGGGGGCTATTGAGTTGAAATCACGCGCTAGAGCCTTTGCTCATATTCACAGGCTCTCATATTTTTGTGAAGGGCATACACAAGTGGAACATGAACCTTTGCATTTCGGAGTGCAGAGTAGTCGAGAACTTTTATAAGTGGCTTTAAAACAACAGTAAAACTGATTAAATATATTTCTACACTTATTTTAATCGATTTTATTACCTAATAAATGTACTTAAATATAAAGCAAACATTTGTTCGGTAAAATTACTGTACATAAACCAAAAACCACATTAAAGTTCTATAATTTCTTTTTCTGTTTATTTAATGTTAAGAAATAAATTGCTAAGTGTAGGTTCTAATAGATGCAGTTTAAACAATGTATTTAAATGACGATATTTTTGTAATCCAAAAATAAATATTTTAATTATATTATATATTTTGATTAAAATTAAATTTCTTTCACTTTTTTTTTTCTTCTTAGTTTTTTTATATTGCAAAATTGAATTTTCAATCTCGTTTTTGATTGTTTATGAATTTTTAATATTTCAAATTTGGCGTTCTGGAGGTTGGGGGGTTGAGCGGAAGTGCGAAAATGGCGTTTCCGGTTTAAAGATTTGTAACAAAAATATTTTTGAAAATCAAATTAAAATTGAGTACAATACAACAATGGTTTTCTTGCACGCTTTTATGCAGCTTTGACGTTGCGTATCCTCGGAGGAGGCTGAGAATTTCAAGCTTTTTCGATACCGTTGGAAGTGAAATTTAATTCTCTCCGAATTGCAGCAATGCGCGAAAAGAAGCGCAGAAAACTGAAGAGAACCGACGTCTTTTTGTTGCTAATCTATTGCATCTTATCTCGTGATTGACTTTTCAATGGGTTTCTTGTCATCTTACCCCAAGTTATCTTTGGAATGAAGACACTATCATTTCATGTAAAAATTGCCCGAGTATCTGTACGAGCCTCCGTAGTCCTCTTAGGTACAAGATTATTTGCCGGAGGCAGCATCTCGTTCAAGATGGTTTTCATTTTGGGGCTTGCAAGTTTCAATCAAAAGTAAAGACTTTTCCCCCCCTTTTTTCTCCTTTTGTTGCAATGCACTTGTAATGTAAATGAGTTCATCTTGAGATAGGCAAATTATACTTCATATCGCATGCCTTAGGCTACCTCAACTTGAACCTTTTTTCTCATCAAAGAAAAAAGTCCCAACATTTATATGTTAAAAAAGTGGAAGAAAAGAAAACGCAAAAACTTGGTTTTCTTAGAAAATTGCAATTTGTTGCAGACTTTAAATTTTCTTATCAGTAGCGAAGTTTGCGCCACCTTCCGTCGTAAATTTACATGGTCAAGTGACCCTTTTGGCACGACCTTACTGGGCTGCATGTCCTCTTGTCTGGAACATCAGTAGTACGGATGGTCGAATTTATTTTATCATAAAATTTTTATTGTGGAAGCATTTAACCTCGTTGAACTCGACTGTGAGCTTTAAACGCATCCATTTTTTTTTTCGTCTTAGTTTTATCGATCCGAGTTTCTACAACGTATCGGTGTGACATTTCATTAAATTAACTAAAACTGTGGTGTGTATGTGTGTGTGTGTGTCTCTCTTTTCTCTCTCTATGTGGAGCGTACAATTGATTAGATGTTTTCAACAATTCCCATGCGATGCTGTTGTCAGGGATAATTCTGTGGAGTAATTGATTACAGTTGCTGGTATGTACCGTGTTTTACAATTTCTGAAAATAAAAATTGTAAGTTTTACAAATGTGTTTGTTGTATAATAAACGTGGCACAAAATTAGTTAGCTTTAAACAGCTTTTAGTAATGTGGATGCAAAGCGAAACTAAAGGAAATGTTTCTGTGAATAAAATAAAATTTAAAAAAAATATTTTTTTTTAAATTTTGTTTTTATTTTTAGTTAGCTGTTTTTATAATGGAACACTAGAGAGTTTGGGAAAAACAAGCAACTTATAAATTCCGTGTCAATTG